>JBBPCW010257055.1:0-13173 GCA_037974425.1 Phenacogrammus interruptus
CCCTCCGCCAGGCAAAGCAGCGCCGCAAAACAAGCCAAAACAAATCCTCTTACGCCATCACAAAAATCCTGAAAAAATCCAAAGAAAAGCTGCACCGGACTATAAGGCGCAGGGTTCCGAATTTTAGAAAAAAGTAGCGGCTTACAGTCCGAAAAGTACGGTAACAAAATGCAACTTTAGAAAAAACGAATGCATTTAATGCTTGTGTTGTGTATGTTGTCCTGATATCCAACTGTAGCGCTCTCATTCAAATATGGCATTTCACGTGCAACTTCTGTGGATACAAGTTTTTTCCAATTGCCACCAATGCAGTGAATTTATCACTATCAAGTACTTTTACAGCTACAACAAAACACACTGCTTTTTAAACCTTGTAAAAAGGATTAGATCATCAAAATTATACAATTAATCACAATTAAGTGACAGATCTGATAGGATAGCGGTACTTAGGCGACTGATGTTGCTCCGTTTACACTGAAGGATTGAGTGTAAGCAGAGGAAAGGCCTTTTCTCCTGGATTTGTCTCAGAATGTTCGCCCACAATTGAAACACCTTCTGTCTCCTCTCCTTCAGGTGATCCAGCGGATATTCTACACAGTCAATCGCTCCTGGACAGGCAGGATCACCATGACTGAGCTCAGGAGAAGCAACTTTCTGCAGGTACACCATGCATTAACCACAGTAGCAACCATGAACTATTTCTCACCTACTGTGGATTATTCAGCATCTGTAGGGAATTATCTGCTAGCTGCTTTGAATGATTCAGTATCTACTGTGGCTTATTCAGTACCTATTATTAACTATTCAGGAACTACCATGAATTATTCAGTTACTTTTATGAATTTCTACTACATTTTATTCAGTATTTATGAATCATTCAGTAACTATTGTTATGTATTCAGTATCTATTATGAAATCATCTGTGCCTACTCCTAATTATTCAGTAACTGCTATGAGTGCTGTGGAATAGTAATTTCTCTGTATTTAATACGATTATACAGTGTTTACTATGAATTGTCTACTAATTATTCTGCGTTTTACATCAATTATTTAGTATTTAATTTTGATTACACAAAATTAAGCCTTTTAACCTTTTGCCAGCCCTAATTAAACGACAAATAGTGGGATTACAAAGCCAAACTAACACTTCTGTATACTGACCTCTGATCAGGTGGTAAATCTCTGTTTATATTGACCTTCCTTTCCTGCCAGACTCTTGCCCTGCTGGAAGAGGAGGATGACATCAATCAGATCACAGACTACTTCTCCTATGAGCACTTTTACGTTATCTACTGTAAGTTCTGGGAGCTAGACACCGACCATGACCTCTTCATTGACCCCAAGGATCTGGCTAGGTACAATGACCACGGTGAGTGCTGTATTGGACAAGTGTGCTCACAAGAAAAGGCTCAGAATCAGGTTTTTCTGAGCAAATTTCTGATGGGGCATGTTTTTCTCTCCCTGCAGCCTCGTCCAGCAGAATCATCGAGAGGCTCTTCTCCGGAGCTGTGACCCGGTAGGCCTTTAGAAGGGATATGAATTGGTGTGTATCGGTGATACACATACACACTCACACATATATACACATGTGTGTGTGTGTGTGTGTGTGTGTGGTTATAAATATTTCTGTTTATAGTTCTGAGGTTTATGTTTAAATTCTGTTTATATTATTACATAATGGTTATGATTATGATTCTGTTTGTAGTAGTTCATTGCTGATTATGGTCAGCTGATTGTCAACGATTAGATGTTTTCAGTATATTCAGTTCTAGATATATCATTGGCCATAGAGCCAGAGTCTAAACAGGTTTCAGTCAGTTCTAGATGCATCTTTGACTGTAGACCGTAGTTTCTATGTATTGATTCATAGTTGTGTACTTTGTTCATTTCTTGAGTTTCAGGGGAAACTCTGTACAGAGAGAAGGCAGAATGAGCTACGCAGAGTTTGTGTGGTTTCTCATCTCAGAAGAAGACAAGAAGAACCCCACAAGGTAATGTCCCTGTGAGATTCAGGTGTCTTTTCTTTCCTTGAAGGGAGACCTAACTCACCCTCCCACAGAGAGAGAGAGAGAGAGAGAGAGAGAGAGAGAGAGAGAGAGAGAGAGAGAGAGGACAGTTATACTGAGTGATTGGAGAGGGAGGACCACCCTACCCACCCAGAGAGAGAGGACAGTGATAGGGAGTGATGGGAGAGAGGGAGGACCATCCTATCCACCCAGAGAGAGAGGACAGTGATAGGGAGTGATGGGGGAGAGGGAGGACCACCCTATCCACCCAGAGCACTGGCTAGGAATGGCTGTGACACTTTCAATCATTTTCCAATGATCAGGCCAACAATTAGATTGCTGAATCACTCTGTTGTCATTTTCAACTGTAAGTCAACAGTTAAAATGTAGGCTACAGACAGAACAAAGCTTGACTGAATAAAAAAGCTTATTTTAAATGTTAAATATCTGTTGTGTGTGTATTTGTGCAGTGTGGAATATTGGTTTCGCTGTATGGATATGGATGGTGATGGAGTTCTCTCCATGTACGAGCTGGAGTTTTTTTATGAGGAGCAGTGCGAGCGGATGGAGGGAATGGGAATCGAGCCACTACCTTTCCAGGACCTGCTCTGCCAGATGCTGGACCTCGTCAAACCAGAGTGCCAAGGTCAGACAATCTGTCAATCAGTTTCAATCAAGCCTACCTCAACCACCCAAGTAGTATAGCTGTTAAAGTATACTATTTTTATGACAACTATTCACCTGGTTATTAACAGCGAGTGACTGAGTTACTAATGCTTGACAGGCGTGGTACCAGGAGCTCCAAAGTACCAGCTTGAGGTGAATTGTGCAGGCTGAGAGACAGGAAGAGCTGGTTGGTTACCGGGTTGATCCTTCATATAACCTTGAACAGCCCCACATAGTGGGGGGCCAGCTTTTGGGAGGCAACCCGAAGGTGCAGTTTCTTGGCAGAGGGCCAGACTGGCTGATTTAGGCAGAACAATGGCCCCAACCTGTGCTTGCGGTTGGCTGCCATGTTGACTAATTCACTAGCCTTCTAGAGACAGTGCGCTCACGGCACAGGGACCCCCATATCATTATTACCCCCATATAATCATTAATGAGATTAATGATTATGAGATACAGATGGTGGTAATAATCATTAGGGGTGTCCTCCCAGCTGGGGTAGAAGCCGTGGTCTTGGGTCTCCCTCTAGTGGCTGGAGTGGGGGTGACAGCTGGTTCTGCTCCAAACTGGCCCCTTACAATTTTCCCATAGAATACACTTCAGTTCAGCATGGCAGCAGTGACTTTAGAGCCAAACTGTAAGCAGCTTTCAGTCAGTTCTAGATACATCACTGACTGTAGAGCCCGGTTGTAGACAATTTTAGAAATGTCACTGACTGTAGAACCACAGTGTAAGCAGGTTTCAGTCCGTTCTAGATCTTAAGATCATCCTTTGTATTTCTCTG
This sequence comes from Phenacogrammus interruptus, assembly GCA_037974425.1. Lineage (NCBI taxonomy): Eukaryota > Metazoa > Chordata > Actinopteri > Characiformes > Alestidae > Phenacogrammus > Phenacogrammus interruptus. The sequence goes on from JBBPCW010257055.1 coordinate 3,457, forward strand.
CAGGTAAGATCACTCTGCGAGACCTAAAGCGCTGCAGGATGGCTCACATATTCTTTGACACTTTCTTCAACCTGGAGAAGTACCTGGACCATGAGCAGAGAGATCCATTTGCAGTGCAAAAGGTAAGACACACTCACCTTCCCTAGCCATTTGTGTGCTTTTATGATCATTATAATGTTACTTTTGGAAAAAACATAGTGTTATGTATGTGTGTTTGAACTATTTCTGCCTTTATAACATCAGATCTTAGAGGACACCGCTGAAAATCAGGCCATCAGTAATTATGTGTGTTACAGGATTTGGATGGAGATGGTCCTGAGCCCTCAGACTGGGATAAATATGCAGCAGAAGAGTATGAGATCCTGGTGGCTGAAGAAACAGCCAGTGAGCAGCTACAGGAAGGGTCAGTATTGTCTGGAGAATATTTTCTGGGGATACTGAGCTTTTCAGAAGGTTTTCGACACAAATTAAGATGTTCTCAAAACAAATGACTGTTTCAAACGGAAAGCTGTATAGATAATTGCCTAACTGAAGAAGCAGCTGCTTAATTTAATCGGAGAATAGAGACAAATGTCACTCATCAGCACTCAAACTTATGCTGCTGGAGTTGAAAGAGTTTCAATAAGAGGTATTGACAGTAGTTTAGAAAAGGGAAACACTTGCTCTTCAGATTAAGATGAAGATAGAAGATAGATCCTGAAGCCCCAAAATATTAGTAACAGTTTTAGAAACACATATTGAAGTTTTTTCTTTGAGGTCCAACAAGTCCAAAAGCTCCAAGACCATTAAAATCTGCAATGTTTTTGTTTTACATGGAAGATGGGATAATTGTGCAGGCTGAGAGACAGGAAGAGCTGCTTGGTTACTGGCTTGATCCTTCATATAACCTTGAACAGCCCCACATAGTGGGAGGCCAGCTTTTGGGAGGCAACCAGAAAATTGCCTGAATCTGCAATGTTTTTGTTTTAACCTTGAAATAAACTATACACAGTTTCAGAAGAAACCAAAGGAAAGTAATGAAAAGCACAAGGAAGAAAACAAATATTCTTGAGCTTTCACGACTCCTAGGTCACTGTGTAAACTGAAGCAAATTTGACCATGTTTTTTTGGGTTTTTTTCGATAAGCATGAGTGCTGAAACAATCACACTTTTGTTTTATTTGTATTTGTATGTTTTATTTACTTTTTTTTTGTATTATTATTATTATTATTATTATTATTATTATTATTATTATTATTATTATTATTATTACACCTGTATGGGTGGAGCTAGCTCAGTGGGTAGGATACTTGCCTCTGGACCATGAGGTCATGGGTTCAAATTCTGCCTTCATCACCACCAGTGGGTCCCTGAGCAAGACCCTTAACCCTAAGTTGCTCCAGGGAGACTGTCCCCTGAAGGTAGGGAATGGAAGTCACTTTGTATAAAGTGACCATTCTGTCATACGTGAACACACTACAGCACACAGTGTGAACAGCACAAAATTCTTCCTCTGCATTTAACCCATTCACTAAGTGAAGCAGGGGGCAGCTACGAACACAGCGCCCGGGGAGCAGTGTGTGGGACGGTACCTTGCTCAGGGTACCTCAGCGGTGCCTACCGGTCTTGGGAATCGAACCCGGACTTTCTGGTCGCAGGGCGAATGCCCTAACCACTAGGCTACCAGCTGTCCAAAGCATCTGCTAAATGCCGTAAATGTAAATGTACATGTTTTTTTGTAGCTGCTTCTTCTCCAATGTCATGTGAGTAATTCCAGCTTGACACATGCCTTAGACCTCGGCATGTTGCACTTGTATTTTATTACTAGTCTGAGCTTTAGTGTCTTGAAGTCTTTAGTTTGTAAGTCTGCTGTGTTTTTCCTCCATGTTTTTTCTTCCTGTTTCACTTTTTGTCCCTTTCCAGCCTTCTTTTCCATGACATCACAGACTCTCTCCCTGACCATTTTTAAGGAGACTCAACCATTCTCTCTCCCCGCATATTTATCACAGAGGTGACTTGACTACAAAGAAATGATCTATACTGATCAACCGATCAAAATCTTTTATACAAGCGCTGCGGTCTGTGTGTTTTTTGCAGTTGGGGTTTTCCAGGCCCCATTTTCTGAGCACAGTGTGATTGTTGATCCAAACACATTAATAAGCCTTTTTTTAGAGAAGGAAAGGAATGAAGAGGTTTTATAATAAAACAGTATGACCATGAAAATGCAAACAAACAAAAAAACAGTGAAATGAATACTGAGAAGTTCTAAAGCGCAGTGTTTTCTGTTGCAGGTCTTTTGAGGATGATTATGACTCTGAGGAGCTTTCGGTCCCTTCGGAAATCGGAAATAAAATGGACAAACTGGTGATTTCTGACCTTTCAGCGTGATCGCCCATCAGAAACGCTCTCTCCAACTACAGTTTCCTCCTCAAAAAACAAAAGGAACTACACTTTTTTTTCTACACTTCAGAAACAGACGTTTTGTGCGTGTGTGAGTGTATTTCTAAAAAGCTTTTCGGGCTCCCACTAAGGCTTCATGTGCAATATGTCTTAACTGTAATCACTCGGTTCCACTGACTGAGAACTCTTCTTCCCTCCCATGTAAAAACAAACTAAACTGCCGGCTGGTTCCATCCACAACTTTTAAAGAAGAATGAAGTAGAGGCGGACTCTTTAGGACACTTTAGACTTTAGTGTTTGTGTGAGTGAAATGATGTTGCTGCCATATTTTTGCAGGTTTTTTTTATGTTATCATGCTCAGTGCCTATCCTTCCTATATATCTAGAATAAGAAATTTGCATAGCCCCTACCCCTTATAAACCGAAACTTTGACTGCCATGTTAAAGTGCAGCAAGAGTATTATATTACTATATGGATCTAGAAATGTAAAAGCATCCTAAGGGCCAGGAACACAGTTTTATAGAGCAGTCCAGGTTAAAAGCCCTCTTACATCAGTGAAATAATCAATCATAAAAAAATACCGGGTCCCAAAGGTGCTCCCATTCTTGGCACAAGTGTTAACACATAGCTTGTATCTCCATAGAAAATAACTGACTCTGGAGCAGCTGCACATGAGCCTAAGGTCACCATGCACATGGACTAAAGGGGTATTAAGCCTCCCAGCATTGGGCTGTGGAGTTTATTTACATGCAGAAACTTGTTGAGACCCTTGCATAGATTGAATAGGACACTATGAGCAAAGCGTGGAGAAAAATGTCAAGATACGGCAAAAGTTGCACATTAACATTAAGGTGAGCACTTTAGTGCTGAAATACTATCAGTGATATAGTAATATATGGTCACCAGAGGCATTGCATGTTGAAACATGAGCTGATTTTACCTAGTGCTAGGTAGAGAATTGTTAGGCTTTGTTTTTAAACTTGACAACAAACATCAAATTTCAAACTTCACTAAACATTTCCATATTCACATCTTCCCATGTGTGGAAACTAAAAAAAGGACAATCTTAAAAGCTTAGATGATACCGTTTGAAATACTATGCTTTCCTGCCTCAGCCATATTTTTCTGAAAGTAGACTGTGCTTGATCTGGGCTTAGAGTGGCCGTCCGCTTAACAAAGAACTGTTGTAGGTGTGTGTGCAAAACTTCGGGTAAAGCTAAATGGAGATTTAGGTGGCTGAGACAAGTTATTCTAGTGTGCTGAGAATGTTTAAGAATACTGACATTGACTTGTAATCCTGTATAAAAGTGTGAATAGTGAGTGGTGAAGGTGTTATTTATTCACTGTGAGCTCGGTGTGGAAGAGGTTTTGCCTCGTGCCTCAGTCCGTCCTTTGATTCTAAAGGGAATAAATCAGAGAAAAATCAAATGTACAGTTTATCTGTGCCCCTAATGTGGTCGACAGCTACAAAAGTAGCTAAAAAAGAGTGGCAGTACTCACCTCTAACTTAGCTTTAATCCATATTTATACGTAACAGTGAGCCATATAGCGTCAGACACCACATAAGCAAGTCTATTAGAGATTACTCAACACCTGGACATAGTTAGTAGTTAGTTTATTAGTCTTGTGGCTTCAGTTAAAATAAAGCAAATTTCAGACTCCAATCATGTTTTGGCTGATTGACTACATTTGGAGAATGGTGGAAAATTGTGGAAAACCAGCATAATTTTCAAACAGGTCATTATTTGTGGGCTGCAGAATCTTTGATAAATCTCGACCATTTTTTTTACTGGACCTTCTGTTTTTAAAACAGTCAAATGGCTAAATTGTGACTGTAGAAATATCTATGCACCAGGGTAGGGCGCTTTCCTGCCCTTTTTAGTTTTTAACTGGAGGATAATCCTAAACAGTCCTAGAAAAGGCCAGGAAGACCCAGACACTGTGCCAGAACCCTGCCTCTGCCCGCATTCTCCACCATTCTTTGTCAGATCAGTCAAACCACTCCAGGCTAAACACTTTAAGGGAAGATCTAGTGTTTACACTTTAAACATAAGTAAGCTGACTTTAACTATCATAAACATAGATTAGCATCATCTGAATATTTTATGGTGGCATGGTCACTTACAAATCATGTGGAGCATGTTTAAGGAAAGTTTGGTTGGATTTTTTAAAAAAATTGTCTAAAGTGTGGACACAAATTAAGGCTTCAGTCTGGCTGCTGCTGAGTTTAACTATGGTAACATAATTTAGTCCATGTTTTTAGATAACTGAATTGTACAATGTACAATTGTAAAACCACATAAGGAAGTGTATTAGAGATTTCTGATGGTTTAGACATGCAGTTAGTACTTTGCTAATTGGTCGAGAATAAGCTGTCCTCACATTAGCCTCTTAGCTCTTGTGCTAAAACTAGAGAAATTTATCTTGGCTGACTGACCACCTTTGGGGTAGGTGGGAAGAACTGGGAGAACTTTAAAATGTATTTGTTAAGCTTTTTTCCCCTCACACCATCGAGCCGCTGAGGTTCTTTTGACTGTACATCTCTGTTGTTTATGTAATTAGTGTAATATATTATATATGTGAAGTGTTCCTGTCCAGTAGTGCTGTGTTTTGTAGCCCAACTGTTTGCAACCCTTTCTATAGCCACTGTAAATGTCTTTGTATTTTATCTTATTTTATTTTTCCCACGTGTTCTGCTCTGCCACTGAGTGGCAGGGAGGGGAGTTTTAAATTATGATAAAAAAAATAATAATCTATAATCTATAACTGCCAGTGTTATAGTGATGTGTGTTATAAAGCTGAGGCGACGAAGGAATTCTGTACAAATTCACTGTAAAACGACAATCAACTGGATGAGTATTTATGCGACAGAAATGACACCAGAGCAATAAACCTGCTGTAGTGTTTTTATCCAAACCATTGGACATGAAGCTAAACCCACATGCTTAAGCATAAACTTGAGATGAACTGCCTCTAACCTGGTCACTTCTGTCATTAACACATTAAAGTCTATGCAAATCCAATCCTCTGCACAGAGATTGGCAGCTACAGGCGCTGTGATACATCAGACAACCTGTTAGTGTGCAACAATTTTTTTTTGAGTTTTTTTATCATAAATATATATATATGCATTTCCAAGTGTATTTTCTCTGATCTCATGTACGTCTCGCTTGCAGAAGATAAAAGAACTTGAGGTGACCCTCTCTCCTACTTTGATGAGATGCCTCATGTGTTCGCATGACTTTTCTTTATTTTACTTTTGAGAATCTCTGAAAATAAATAAAAAATGTCAAAAACTGTTAATTTATACCCAACTTTTCCTGCGGTGCACCACTGTGTTTGTGTGGCTTTGTGGCTTTTCAGGCATTTAAAATGAGGGAAATTTCCCAGCAAACCTTTACTTCAGAAGCTTTCATAGTTGAAGTGGCAGTTCTTATCAATAAGAATGTAAGGAGTTTGCACATTTTTAAATTGTTATTAAAATATTTACTTTTATCCATTGATGGAGGAACTGAGCAACCTTTACAAGATCCAACTAACAGGCTTTCCTTTAAGAAAGAGCTGCATGTTGATGGCAAATGTTTCAGTACAAGTTAGCCAATTCTCATCATCTGATATTCACTACAATTTGGTTGTATGTGTTGTGCAGGTTGGGAGACATTATCAATCATATATAATAGTCTTTTGATCATGTTATGTGATTTAACTTTCCATTTTTGCATTTTTCTAAAGTCAGCGTTTTATACACTGTCCAGTGTACAGACATGACTATGTTTCACAAGGTCAATGTTTGAGTAGTAACAATAACATATACTAAAATTAATATTATAATTTACTGATGTTAATGCTTGCTGATGTTAACATCACTAACATCACTTTTATCCAAGTTTACTAACGTTATTATCACTGTGAACAGTGTTTACTAACATCATACTTTACTAAAATTAACATCACTGACATCAGTGTTTACTAATATTAATGTTTACTTAAGTTAACATCACTGACATTTCACTAATATTATAATTTACTAATGTTAACATCACTGACTGAGTTTTCTAGCGGTAAAGTTTACTATGGTTACATTAACTTGCATTAAAGTGTACTAATGTTAAAGTTTAGATACATTAAAATGTACTTATGTTAATATCTACTGACATAACCATCCCTGAAATCTGTATTTAATAACATTAACATCATTAACGCCAGTGTTTACTAATGTTACTGTTTAGTAGCATTGAAGTTTACTTTTTATATGTATACACATTAACATTTACACGCATTTAAGTGTAAAAGTCACTAATCTCAGGGCTTACTGATGTTAATGTTTACCTAGAAAGGGAAACAAACACTGAAAATGGCATGGCAGGTTGTGACAAATTTAATGACAATATCTACTAATGTTATCACCAACATTAATCTTAATAACTGCTAGCATAAATATTGCAAACATTAACCTTTACTTGTGTTGATATTGCTAATGTTAAACATTAATGTTAATATTGCTAACTGTAATGTTTACTCTGGCTATTATTGCAAATCTTAACATTTACTATAGTAATATGGCTAATGTTTACATTTACTACTGTTAATATCACTAAACTTAGCAGTACTAGCATTAATATTACCCAAATTAGCAGTTACTAGCATTAGCATGACAAACATTCATTTGCATTAATCATACAGCATTAATATTGCTGACATTGACCTTTAGCAAGGCTATCAAAACACACAGTAACACCTTTATAGCCAACAATTAAATTCTAAAACAACAGCATTTACAAAATGTATATAAGATTTGCTGAAATTGGCCCTCTTTTTTTTTTTTTACAACAATAATGATTAATCTAAGCACACTCATGATAAACTATCTATGGCTGATTCATTTGTGGATTCACTGGCTGCTGCAGTACGAATCAAGAACATCAAAACCTCTGTGCAGGATCCAGAACAGTGAATGCTGTAGGTTTGAGGTCTTCTGTATACGATCTTTGCTGTAGCTTTTTCAACCCCAGTGGTGGTTAATAATGCTGTCCCTGAGAACTTAAAAAAAAAGCTCTGTTACATTTGCCATGATCACTACTTGCTGGGCGGAATGCATTAGCTACACTCTAGTTTCCTAATCCAGTCAAATCTATTTTTGACCTGCCTTGGTGGGAATGGGGTACCAGAACAGCTTGGTCTTCCAATACGCTAAACCTAAACATGAATTCATCTTAAGGTGGTCCCTCATCACAGATTCCTAGTCTTCTCCTTGGAGTAGCCGCATCTTGGTGTTTTCCCTGCTCTAATACATCAAATCCAGTTGGTCGGCTGATTGATAAGTCATTTTTGAGGAGAGCTGGTTGTGTTACAGCAGGAAAATACTAAGATTGGGGGCAGGGAGCTCCAGGACTAGGAAACACTGAAGGAAAGTGTAGTTGTAATGAAGAGATTTGCTCACTGAGTGGCAGCACTGTTTCTACTGAAGTTCACAGCAGCGTACTGAATCTCAAAGTCCTCAGTGACCTGAAGATCAAGTGTGGAACTCAGGGGTGGAATCTCTTCAGATGTCTTAGAGGGTTTGAAACGGACGCTGGAGTAGTGAAGCTCATCCTGATGATCTGATTCTCCTGTCTGTGTGGGGTCAGAGGACAGGACCAAGGCCGAGACGTTATCGTACACAGGAGCAGAGTCACACTGCAGGAGAACACAGCATGAGAATTTATATCATATCTGGTCACGTCACATGATTACACAATAAATGTTTACTGTAATAAATAAGTGAAAACATTATAAATGCTGGTGATATATTTATGTTCAAATATTCAGTTAATTTCTATGAAGGCTGAAATGATCTTACTGTAATAGCAAGCAATAATACTGAGCTTTTACCGTAATAGTGTTTAGAAGAGTGTACAATTCATTTTCTGTACTCAGATCAAATATGAGATATATTGTTACATGTTGTGAGGCAGCTGGTGGCCAAGTGGTTAGGGGGTTGCCCCTGCAATCAGAAGGTTATGGGTTTCAATCCCAGCACTGCTAGTGTCTGAGGTAGGCTACCCTTGAGCAGAGTACTGTTTCCACACACTGCTCCCTGGGCACCCTTCATTGATGGCAGCCCCCTGCTTCACTTGGTGAATGGGTTGAATGCAGAGAAAGAATTTCACATTACTTTCACTGTGTGCTGTGGTGTGGTGTGTTCACATACGACTGTAAGGAGCAATATTACTTTGCTTTAAGGTCTTACAATTACCTTCCAGGGTCTAGCTTTTGCAGTGCATACTGTCCATTACTTATTGCACCCCCTCCTGGATGTTCAGAAGTGTTTGATTGGCTAAACGAGATGCGTTATATTTGAGGTGAAGCGGAAAGGTTCAGGACAGCAGAAGTGTAGAACAGTCTCAAATTTCACACTCCAGTCTGCATTTGCCTAACAGAATTGTGAGGCTGTAGACCAGGGATGATCATCTCTGGTCCTGGAGGGCTGGTGTTCAGTACATTTTAGTTGTTCCTCGCCTCAATTACACTCACTAAACTTGGCAAGTAACGGGTGAGTTGAACCAGGTGTATCGGAGCAGGGAAATCACTAAACTGTGCTGGACCCCCCCCCACTCAGACCAGAGTTGCACACCTGCTATAAGAAGTTACATTTTTTTATTTTAGTGCTCATAGGGCAGCTTTTAAGCGGGCTCTGTGTGTCTGCTCTGTAGCCATCAGTTAGGGCCTCAGAAAGGCAGACTTCCAGCTATTTATTTAAAATTACTGGAGGACATTTGGGACTGGGCTTAGAATAAATATAGGAGAACATCATGCCATGCTCACCTGTCCGCTCTGCTCAGTGCTCGTGTGGTTTTTAACTGGACTTGACTTCTTCTTCCTTTAAAATAAACAAGCAGTGCTCAAATAAGAAAAGTCTGAGCTGAAGTCATCTGGCTTCATATTAAAAATATGCTCTTAAGTCACAAACCGTATCCACATCCACCCTGCGATGAGTATTAGAGCCAGAAAGACTGCCACACCCACAATGACAAATACTGCAACCTGCACGGGACCTTCTGGATGAATTTAATAGCTGCTGAATGGTACTGGACTGACATAATTGCTTGTTATATATAACTAGAAAAAAAAGCATAAGTGATATGAGCACTACTTAGTAAGATACATGACCCACACCAGACTCATGTAGAGCTGTTACCTCCTAAAGCACAAGAGTACTGGAGAAAATCCTCAGAGCTCTCTGACTCCAGGTAGAGCTGGTTGTATCTGGTGTGTTTGTTATTTACAGGCTGTTTGTTCTTGTACCAGATGTAAGTGAGGTTGTTGGACAGAGTGCAGGTGGAGATGCAGGTCAGTGTT
>JBBPCW010257089.1:0-13170 GCA_037974425.1 Phenacogrammus interruptus
ACTTATCGCATGTGATATCACCATCGCAACACTCAACAACATTATCGCATATCGCATGTTTTCCTAATATCGTGCAGCCCTACTATCTACCTATCTAAAAAATGCAGTCAATAAACAATTTATCGATTTTTGTCCCTAGGAAGTGCACCGCTTTTCTGTTCCTAGGAAGCTACTTTCCAATTCCATAGAATGATTTTGGGAGATGTAGTTCTAGAATAAACATGAAGTACAGATTTAAAGCCAGATTTAGAGCTATAGTGCCTCAGTCGACTGGACAACACTTTTTATATTCTCGCATCCAGAAGCTTCAGCAGAAGATTTACATTTTTATGAATATATAAATCAGACTCTCCTTGGTTGCTATTACGCTGTAATATAATTTTCCAAAACACTAGAAAGCTATCCAGAGTGTTTACAAGGAGAATAAGAGGACATGTAAAGAACGCAGATATTTCCACTGGTTTATTTTACTTCTAGTTTTATTTACTTTCATCTAGACATCAGGCTACAGCATATAATTAATAAAAACACAAACACGGAAACATGAAGATGCTTCTAAATCCTGCGTGTTTACCCCAGTAAAACCATAATACACTCCAATCCCTTATTTTCAAATATGGTGGATTCAATTCACTGTAATAATTCAAGGCAACAAAGTTATTTGTGATGTCCACATTTACTTAAGGACAGCTTAACTCAGGGCAAGGGTTTGTTTACACTGATTACCAGAACAAAGTTAATTAATAATGAGAGTAATACTGACTTTGAGACACAGTGAGAACTTATACAGATACTCAGAATGACTTTAGTAAAGAAAATCTAGTGGATCATTGACATTCAAGGGATTGGAAAAGCATTTATGGTCTTAAACATGGCATTTTTACCAACATAAACTAGACCTTTTAAGTGAGCACCACAATCTGCCTTTGCTAGACAGTATTTGTCAGAAATCTGAACCAGAACATTCCACAAGTGTTTAAAAGAACCAGGTGACACATGAACACTTACTGGAATGTGTTCATGGATTCCACAGCCTTACAGAACTATATGGTTGTCATGATTTCAGCACTGTTTGGATTATCGTACCAATGGATAAGTGAAGGATCACAATGCTTGATACCAAAAATTACTAGAGCATACTTTCTTTCTGAACACCAAATGTTCATTAGTTTGAAAACAGTAAAAATCTATTTTTATTGTTTATGCTCTTATCCAGACGCCATGCTTAAGTAGTCCATGTCTGTTCTTCATATCTGTAAATCTATACTAAAATCAACACCTGCTTTTTACCAAATTACTTCACGCTTACCTAATGTGTCTTTCATTCTTCTATGTCTTTATAAAACACTTCAAATTCAGGTAACATGCAACATTGACATGACACTAACTTAAATTAAGAACTGAAAATTTGGTTTGATAGCCAAATCATTTGAGTGTAGATCATCAGAGACAGACTCTGTTCTGTTGCACTTTTTACACCACCCCACCGCCTGTCATCCCTCACCATGAACTCCGATTCCTCAGGTATATCTACCATGTTTGCATAACAAATGAGGACGCACACATGATGAAAACCTCTTCACTTCCACTTCCTCTGACCAGCAGGCAGCGGAGGTATTTGCATAGGGTTTTTCTGGTTTAGCCAACGAAAGAATCAAAAAAGATTCTTATATGAAACATAAATGAAGAGCAGTTAGGCAAACAGTAATGGGCCTTAACCAATGAACCAGGACAGGTTTGAAATTTCAACAGATATTACAGCAGATTCTTCAGTTTCAACTGATTCTTACACACAGATATTTCTACCTCTGTAACAGATTTTTGTCACTGCAGAGTTCATAATGTTAAACTGCACCTGTGGCTCTTCTTTGCAGTCTCATAATCTGAACATGATTTCAAGAAAATTCAGGATATGAGAAAATAACTTTACCCTTTAAGGGTTTCGATTTAAACTCGTTAAAATTACAACCTGTCTGGCATAAAAAAAAACACAAAAACAAACAAACTAAACTGACATGTCACAAACGAATGTGTTTTTGGACCACGTAGCAGAAAAGTTATTAATCAACAGATAAGGGATTAAAATGGGTAAATGTGACAACCTGCATTTTAAAAACTATTTGTTTTTTTATCAAGGACACTTTTCTACAATGAGTTATTCATGTTTCAAAGTATTCACTTATGTTACCATTTTAAAGCGCAAATTGTCAAATTGCTATAATTAGGGAAAACATCCAACATTAGTAAAAAGAGAAAAACTTCCCCACTAAATCTTTTTTCCTGGCCAAGAGAGAACAGCCCAACTGTGTAAGTGTGATGCTCTCTGATAGATAAGATAAATATTTGGACTAATAAAAGGTGATGCTCACTCAGAAAGACCTCTTAGAGTTTTTCTTTTACCTCACGGAGCTGCACTCGACGCGATGTTGTGATGGTCACTCTTTGGATTTCTGTAAAAGTTTCGCTTTCTTGAAAACCATAATCCCGAGACTACGGAGAGCACCAGCTCAGTCAGAGGACGGTCCATCCATCGCCCCGTTTTTTTTCGTCTCTCTTCGGCTCGCCGAGGCGCCTCACAGGCTGTAAACTGTGAGAGGGTTATGGGAAACTGTGTTTTCACAGATCTGCAGCCCTGCTCTCAGGAACGTGGACGCGTTTCAATCAGGACTACAAATCCCATAATTTCCTTCGTCTCATTTCTCATGTGGAAAAAAACTTTTTATTTATGTTGGTGCCAAGAAGTACAACTGAATAGGAGTGCACAGCTGTCTCAAAACAAAATGACCACATTAAATGCGAAACATTAATCATAATTGATTCTACGTGATGTTTTTAATCCTAAGCACATTAAGGTTTTTGTCTCTTGGATAATTAGCGATGCGGTTATTTTACCATTAAGTGATAGGGGTTGTCTACATGAGTATCAGAGAATATAGGCAAATATGTCATGAAATCTAAGCCAATTTCAGGGCTTGAAGACAAGAAGTTTTACTCCAGAATATCCTGAAAAACACTTGTACACTTTCCCTAAGAGGTGAAGTGCCCTTACAATAAAAAAAGAAAAAAGAAACAAGTCAGATGACTAATCACATGACTCAGATCCGAAAGATGGCTCCACACATGTAATGGTTGAATGATGCTGGCCATGGCGTTGTCTCAGTGGTGGTCGGGAAAGTGTATTTGTGTTTTCTTTGCTGTTGTGCAGTGTGCTTTAAGTGGTTCTGATCCGGACTGTGGCTGTGGAGCTCTGAACAGAGAGGCAAATGAGAATAAGCCCGCAGGTTGTGAAGTCCCTGCAGATAAATACTCCGCCACTACAAACAACAAGCCTCCAGACTTGCAGCAGAATGACGAGCTGAGTAAGGTAATATCAGGCTCTTCAGATCAGTGCTGTGGAAATTACTGTTCACAAAGTGTTTCGATGCCAGATGCAAAAGAAACGTGGTCTAGATGCCTTCCAAAATGTGATGGTTAGTAGGGAAAATGTTAACTCGCTGGTAAATTCTTTTTTTATGTTTTGTGTGTGAACTCTGCGTCTATAGATACACTATATGGACAAAGTATTGGCCAATACACCAATAGGGACTTCAATGACATTGCGTTCAACTACATATACTACTTTAATATGGAGTCGGTCCCTCCTTTGCAGCTATAACAGCTTCCACTATTCCTGGGAGGCTTTCCGCAAGATTTTGGAGTGTTTTTGTAAGAAATGTCTGCCTATTCATTGTATAGAGCACTTGAGGTTAGGTACTGATGTCAGGAATATAAAAGTGCCATCCACAAAGTTGGAAACATGCTGTTGTCCAAAATGTCTTTGTATGCTGAAGCATCCCTTACGGAAATTAACCATGCTTTACTATGATTAAATAACCATGGTTTTCATGGTTTTTTGGGTAGCTATGAAGTGGTGTATGTATATGTAAACTATGGTAGAACCACAGTTACCATGAAGTGCTATGGATAAACCATAGTAAAACTATGGGGAGTACCAAAGTACCATGGGGTACCATAGTAAAACTATGGTTACTGCATAAAAACCGTAGGAAACCATAGTGAATTTTCGTAAGGGATTAAAGGAGCCATATTATGCAAAACAAGTTATAATAGGTCAAGTTATAATAGGTCATTTTCATGAAGTTCTTTGCACAAAATCAATCTCACATAAAGAGAACTCACCAGTCCCCTTAAAAATGAGTTGTTTGGATTTGCAAAGAACCACCCCTCATCTTTCGAGTCCCCACCCACTAGATTAATTTAAGATCTGCCATTTTTGTCTGCTGGTTTTACGAGCACGCATATGACACTGAGCGCTATGGCTACAAGCAGAGGCAAGTCACGCATGTAGGGTTGTGTTCATCTTGCTCTGGGTCCGACTCGGGGTCGAACATATAGGGCTGGATAGTGCCTCTGTTTTCTGCCTCTTTCATGTGTGTTAAGGAGATGCATTTTAACGTGTAAAATCCAGAATTTAAATGCACAGCGGAAGCATGGAATGTGTGGGGCTGTGGCCTTAAACGGCTCATTTTGAACGGGACTAAAACTGTCAATAATAAAGCTCTTTGTGTGAGAGTGATTTTGTCCAAAGAACTTCATGAACATGTTTTTTACAGCCAATAGACCAATTATAACTAAAGTTAGTTTTGCATAATATGTCCCTTCACTGGAAATAAGGGGCCTAGCCCAAATCCTGAAAAACAGGTGTGTCCCAGTACTTTTGTCCTTATTCTGTATGTTTGAGAATGAGCACTCACTCTGGCAAAGGTGTAGTTTTTTAGGGTTTAATACACTGTATTGATACTGTCGATACTCTAACAATCAGTTGTGAAAACTAAGTTGTGAGTCATCTAGTGTGACCGAAAATGTCTGGAAGTCTGGCCATTTAATATTCTAGATCATATAGATGCTGATAAACTGTCAGTCACCGTATAATTTGCACTTGGAGCTTCTGTACTTCGGTAAATGCTGCATCTCTCTGGTTTAGATGGTGTTGCTGCAGGGTGGCTGGTTCCTGATGGGAACAGATGATCCAGGGATACCCCAGGATGGGGAGGGGCCTCAGAGGAGAGTGTGGCTTGAACCTTTTGATATTGAAGAGCATGAGGTCACAAATAGACAGTTCCAGACCTTTGTTAACCAGACAGGCTACGTTACAGAGGTAACAGATACACACATACACAGTGGAGCACAGACACCAGAGAGTCCGACAGCAGTCTAATGGTTTCTGTATGTACAGGCAGAACGTTTTGGAGACTCATTTGTATTCGAGGGACTGCTGAGTGAAGACATCAAGAATACTCTGTCTCAAGTGGTGAGAGACATACATGTGCATGTCACATCTAGCCTATAAGCAGGACACACAGATTTACAATGAGGCATTTAATTACAAAGCATATCTGCTTATTATATGTACATAGAGCTAGAGATAAAGATAAAGGAAAATTAAGCTAAAACATGATGCACCGTGCTTTGAAATATGGATACAAGTGCAATGAATCAATTTCACTCAAAACCTAGACACTATGTATTGTGTTGTTTAAATGTGTTTTGTATCCAGCTATCAAAGTAGTACTCTGCATGCAGCTTCTTCTCAACATAATGAAATAATTATCTGACTTCAGGGATAGTGATATAGCTTCCTAAGCTCTTTCCTCTTACGCAGCAGATGATGGAGGGGAAGTAGCCGACTTACCCTCACATAGTACAGAACACTACTCTGTAACTGTCTGTTTCAACATGTTATTAATCATTTATATTAACGTCATCATAACTGCTATAATGTAAGTGAAGCCGAACTCTGATATTCCTAAATGAATAAGGGATATGTGATGTGTTGGTCTGTGGTGTGTATTCATAAAGATATATTTTTTAAAACTACAATTCAGATTGCTATTGGTTTTCCTCTGTGAGAGTATAGCAGTACCCATAGTGTTTGGTGTTTATGCCGGGCACTTTTGCAGTTCTCAGAGGTTTAAATTTGCCTCTTTCTGTTCACTTTTACCAACTAGCCAGGAGCTGCATGTCAGAAGCTGTTGACAGTCTACTTTATCTTTCTATCTCTCTCCCTCTTTCTCTCCCACACTCACATACACACAGGCAAACTTTAACCAGCTGGTTTGAGATTTGTTCCTATGGTGATAACACCATAAAAGGTATCAAATTATGTAAAACCACAGAGCCTTTGATCAGTATCCACACTAGTGTTCCACCACCGTGACCCCTTTTCTTTTATGTCTTGGCAGCATAATGGAAGGAACACAGAGACTGGGAGAAACGGAGAAATAAAGATAAAATTGCAGCAAAACCTTTTTGTGTTTTTGTGTATACATTATTAAGCAATTTTAAGTAATTGTGCTTTTAAGTATGAGGTAATGCATTCCTCACAGACATATGGATACATGTTAACCTTTGTTATATCTTCTAATTATTTGTATGCGTTTTATGCTAGCGACACCTGTGACTGTGTTTACTAGGTTGCTGCTGCACCCTGGTGGTCACCAGTAAAAGGAGCAGACTGGAGGCATCCAGAGGGTCCAGATTCCTTCATAGCAGACAGGTAAAATTAGCTTGCATGTTTATGTGAAACGCCGCTGCCCTTTTTGATGCTTTCCCTGGTCAAACACACTTTTCTGCAAGTTCAATGATCAGCTTGCTTGTTTGTCAGATTTGCACAATTTTCTATGTGGTTAGCAGACGAAGACATGTTTGTTTGTTTAGTTTGACCTTGTGGCTATGAGGGTACTGTACCCAACAAGTACTGTAATGACATTTATTTTTCTTTATCTATTATACTATTATTATACCTTCACTTTAAAACTAAAATCAATTTTGACAGTAAGCATGTCTGAACTGATTAACTACATTGGTGGCTTAAAGCAGGTAAAAAAAAAATTAGGAAGGAGTATTCTTGGTATTCGTACTCGAGTAAGTAAAAACAACATGGAAAAACTTTAACTGCAGGGCAGGGAGTATTGTCTTGCAAGGGCTGGAAACCACAAGATAAGTTTGCTAAAACATGCAGATCATATGAAATACTATATATTGTACTGTGTGTAGGATGGATCACCCTGTGCTGCATGTGTCGTGGGCTGATGCACAGGCTTACTGTCAGTGGGCTCAGCGCAGACTGCCCACAGAGGCTGAGTGGGAGTTTGCCTGCAGAGGGGGACTACAGGACAGGTATGAGTAGAACGAGAATATGCAGCGTTTTTGCTCCATATGGGGAATGTATTTCCTCCACCGCACTCTCTCTCTTTTTCCAGGTTATATCCATGGGGGAATAAACTGATGCCCAAAGGACAGCACTATGCAAACCTCTGGCAGGGAGATTTTCCCAATCACAACACAGCAGAGGACGGATTCCCTAAGACGTCACCAGTGAGAGAGTGTGTAAAGAGTGCTGTATATTCCTTATTCTTGAAAACATACTAATATCTGGTATGTTTGATAGGTGATGTCATTTCCTGCCAACGGGTTTGGACTGTATGATATGGTAGGGAATGCATGGGAGTGGACCACAGACTGGTGGAACGTTCATCACACCAGAGATGAAACACACAACCCGGTAATGGGCAAATATGTAAAAGCACATTCACATTCAGATGTATTTAAATGATATTTAAACACAAACTATATGTAATCTAACTATATACACATTAACATTAACCCATTCATCTCATTACTAACAAGCCACATTCTGTATGTTTACAGAAAGGACCAGAAACTGGAACAGACAAAGTGAAGAAAGGAGGATCCTATATGTGTCACAAGGTAAAAGAAACCCAGACTGTTTTAAACAAACGGATCAATTCTCATAGAACTGCATCTGAGTTAAGTGACTGAAAGTGTTCTGTTCAAATGATTATTATTAGTATATTTTTGCTGATCTAAGCTATGTAAAGGGAAACTGAGTTTGTCCGAGAGAGAATTATGTGATGGTGGCAAAATCACTCTTTATAAAACAAACTTTAATTCAAGCCAAGCCTGATGAACCCATAGTGAAATGCCATCCTCTAACTCAGACACATGCATGTTTTAGATCTTTATAATGTATGCATGTTTTATTTCTCCACTTTGTCGTTCTCTTTGTAGTCGTACTGTTACAGGTACCGGTGTGCTGCCCGAAGCCAGAATACTCCTGATAGCTCTGCCTCCAACCTTGGCTTCCGCTGTGCAAATGACCACAAGCTGTGACATCTGATCTCCTAAGAATCTGCCTCAGTGTTTTCCACTAATGTCTTTGGGACCTTTTTGTAATTGTTTTAAAATGGTATGTTATTTTATTTAAATAAAACATTTAAACACTTCCCTTCTGTTATCACTAGTTAGTTTAGCAAAGTGCTAATGCTTCACTACTGATCTTGTTGGAAAAAGAAACATATGAATGGCCACAAAAAAGTCAAAATATTAAAATAAAAAATGTTAAAATTGTTGAGTAGTAACTCCAGATAAGACAGTGACTGACTATTAGAAAGTTATTTTTAAAAAAGTACGAACCATACACAGCAAGAATTTTAGAATTAAGGATTGTGTAGTATGCAATTTAATTGTAAGCCAGCCATAATTCCGGTGGGGAAAGGTGTTAGAACACCACAAAAAAACAAAACATTAGAATGCTTGTAACTGACTCATGTTTCGTTTAGTTGCATCATTTCAGAATATCATTATGTGGCAGGATAGGCAGATGCAATGTATTTCTTTCCATCCCCATAAGTAGTCTTATCCCATGTATAGGTCTGGATGTTTAACCGCTTTCCTCCTAAACTCAGACGACACCTGAAAATAGAGAAAGTGGCATTTAAAAGGTCTGTTTGATGATGTATGCACTAGTCACTATCCTGTGGGTACAGTTCATAAATGAAAACCAAGCAGGAAAATGTTGAATTTACTTTGACCGTGGATGTAATAAAAACCAACACATTTACATAAAACTGCCTATTTAGCCTGCTGCAGTTTACCCCCCTTCATTCACATTGAAATTATAAGGAAAGACTCAGCCCAGACTGGTCTTTAAATAAAGTGAATCGCAGCATATCCAATCAGAACAAAAGTAATATGCGTATATATTTTATGGCAAAACCAATTTGATTAAAAATGGTTGTTAATTTTTTTTTAAAATAACATCAAACAAAACTCATATGAGGACGTCAAAGGGAAAAAGAAAAGGCATGATAAAAAAAACAAAAAACTGCCGAATGAGTTCACAGCTATATTGAGTATTCAGAGAGGTGGGATAACATTGCTGACTCACAGTTTGCCAGGACGAGTGACGTAACACAGCGTGTAGACAGCCAGGTCAAACTCGGGGCTACAGCCGATGATGGAGGAGCCAACCTGCTTATAATAACCATCCCACATAAACTGCATGCCCAGCACATCTGGGTAAGACAACCACTGAAAGGTAGAGAAACAGAAATATACATCATTACCCAACTGGAATCACTTTTTTGAGTAACCAGAAACCATAAATTACATTAGGTACACTAGCCTCATAGCTCTGAAGCAAATTCATCTGAACAATTACATTTAGGGTAAATTAGATGTTAATTCCATATGTGGTTTCACTCATCAACTTTCATATTAGTATCGTAGTAAGAAACTAAAAAGACTACAGTTCTTGAAGGTAAAAAGGTTAAAAAAAAAAAACTACTTACTGGGCCATCAAAGCTGTGGCTGTAATAATTCAGCAGCCCCTGCTTTTCCAAGAGGTAAAATCTAATCCAGTTGTGGAACCCAGACACTTTACCATCCTTAATCTCCCCTGTATGTAAAGCAATCTTATTAACACACAAACACACGGACCCTGCTCACATTATGTAGAAGTCTAACAAATGCTAATAATAATACGTAACACACACTGACCTGCAAAGGTGTGCTCAAAGCCACTCGAGTCCAACTTTCCACTGCTGCGTGAGTAGAGGCCAAACCACATCATCTTCAGATCCTCCAAAAACTCATTCCAGGAGCTGTAATAACCTTAAAAACAGCACAGTCTGCTGCATTTAATGCCCATACTTTCAAAGTATGTACATGATATGCTTTAAAGGAATAATATAGCACTTTTGAACCTAATCTGTCTGACACATCTGTATTGTAGACTCAAATGCCACAGACAGTGTGTTTTC
Source organism: Phenacogrammus interruptus (assembly GCA_037974425.1). Taxonomy (NCBI): domain Eukaryota; kingdom Metazoa; phylum Chordata; class Actinopteri; order Characiformes; family Alestidae; genus Phenacogrammus; species Phenacogrammus interruptus. Next base: position 10,125 of record JBBPCW010257089.1, read on the forward strand.
CTGTACGTGTTTCTAAAATAAAGGAAAATCTTGAATAGAAATACATTTCTAATAGAAGCTAGTGGGCATTTGATATAAAAATGTTTCTGTTCTATACAATATTTCTGTTAAAAGTGTGCTTTAAGATACTGAACATTCCTAGAGAATAGCTTTAAAGTTAATAACTATATATTAAAGCAAAAAATGAAGACCTTTAGTGTACAGGAAAGCATAGAGTTCTTTTCCCAGCTGCGTATTCTGCATGGTTTGTTTGAGAAAGTTCTCCTGTTCCTGTATTTCCACAGAGGTCACACTCTCTTCCACCCCTGTCTTCTTCTCATAGTTATCCATCAAAGCAATAAAGGCTTTATATGTCGTCTTAGAAAACAGAGAGGCCTCATTCACTCGCTTGAACAAGCTGGAGGTCGAAAGAAAGACAGGGAGGTTGAGATTAGGTCAAGAGACATTATGAGAACATTTTTGCTTTCATTCCCTTGTTCTCGTCTATATTTACAGCACAATTAGTCCATTATTTGTATTGGATACATACACAATTAGAGCAGTACAACATGAGGCATCTGTGACATTTTGTAACATAGTTCCAATATATTAAAAAGAAATCTCAGATTAGAGCTAAGTAATAAAAAAAAATCTTCAAATAAACAAGTGCAAACAAGTGTGCATGATATAGAGTAAAAAGTAAATAAATGCACAGTCTATATGGAGCAGGCATCCAAACATAGTATAGCCATGCCTCATCAGACAATACATTGAAACCGCTGACAGGTGAGGTGAATAATATTGATTATCTTGATACAGTGACATCTGTCAAAGGGTGGGATGTATTAGGTAGCAAGGGAAGTGTGAATTCTTGAAGTCAGAAATAGGAAAAACAGGAAAACACAAGGATCTGTAGCACTTGGAAATGTCCAGTCTGTGATGAGAAGACGACTGGGTTAGAGCTTCTCCGGAATGCCAGGTCTTCAGGGGTGTTTCTGATGTGCGCTGCTTAATATCTGCCAAATGTGACGAACAGGATCATTTATCCACATGGGGAGCCAGGGTTATCCCAACTCGTCTGATCAATAGCCTGGGCATGCAGAGTGGTTTGCGGCTATACATTCCCGTTCAGAACTGTGTGTTCTGACACATTTCTACCATAGCCAGTATTAACATTTTCAGCACTACAGCTGGACTGAACCAGGCAGTTTAAAGAAAAATGCCACATTTCACATTAATGGGTTAAGATCTTTCGCTAACATAGCAAGGCAAAAAATAAACAGCTATGCACAGGATAACAACAGCATCATGAATACAGTTTAAAGCCTTTTCTGATATTTTAGCTCCATCTACACTTCACCATTCAGTCTCAAAGAGAACAAATGAAATATTTTGTGAGCTCCTTGCATCAGTATTCAAAGCAGCTTGCTTTAGGCAGCTGTCAATTATTATTTAATCTGCTTCCCTTTTCTTCTCTTATTTCAGGCGTGCATTTCTGTACACATGATGAATTAGATTACATGCTTTTATAGTATAATACAAATATTTGCCATATTTGACTGCTCTCGTCCCTGCATAGATGATGCTGACAAATACTATGCTAGTGACAACATACATTATCTGTTCCTTATGTAGTGCAGCCCAGCTAAACTGTAGGTGTTGCACAATTCTGTCATAGTTCCACTGCTTATATCTCATGATCCATACTGTTACTGTTAGTGACTAATGTTGTCATGCAATCACACTTCTCATTTTCTAGTGGAAATGCATATCTAGTTTATTTTTTGCATTTAAGCTATTATTTAGTATCAGTCACCAGCCAGGTGGGGACCTGCATGTTTGTGTAATAAAGATTTTGTATTTTTTACAAATTGTCTCCAAAGTTACCCTCCGTTATGTAACGTTATTACGCCAACATGTCGAGCATGGAGAGCTTAAACACTGAGACAACTGAGCAACTTGTCAGTGAACTATGAGGGCAAAAAAAAATAAAATAAAATAAAATAACTAAATAAAATAATCGTTCATTAATCATAATCGAGTTAAAATGTTTTTTTTATTTTGATTTTAGGACAAATCGCCCAGCCCAAGTAATACGCTTATCAACAGGTTTCATTTCACACAAGAACTATGTTAATTCTTTCCAGAAAGAGACAAAGTTATCTAAGCTGATCATTAAGTAACCTGTGAGAACCTGTGGGAACACATTCAAAAGAAACTCCTTCATCAAAAGCATCACATGGAGAGAGAAATACCATACAGACTAACCTTCATTCCCATTTACATTTACATTTACGGCACTTAGCTGACACTTTTTATCCAAAGCAACTTCCATTCCCTAACTACAGGGGACAGTCTCCTAAGAGCAACTTGGGGTTAAGGGTCTTGCTCAGGAACCCAGTGGTGGTGTGCTGAAGGTTCCCCACACATTTCAGCATGCTTTGGGCCCCATGAAGTCTGGGTAACTTTGTGTGTTTCTGTGTGTACACTTACGGCAGTGGTGAGAGGTCATTTTTAGCGCTGGTCTCCGAGTTAGATATAAGGGTCTGAGGGTCAATGATGACTTCAGAAGCTGAGGCTTTGTTTGAGTCCAAAACATACAGAGCCTCAGAAACAGTCTGTATCTCTGAGTCTGATACTCTACTGCTGATCACTACAGGGTCTGTAAAACACACAGAAACATACAGACACAAAGAATACTTAAACTGTAGACCAGACTAAAAGGACAAATAGTTAAACCCTTACACTGCAGGCTAAGTGTTGCGATATTGAGACTATGAGAGCTGGTTCAGTGTAATTTACAGGGTGTTTGTAGAAAATGCCACATTTTACATGAATGTGTTAAGATCTTTGACTAACAGAGTAGGACAAAAATGAACAGTCATGGACGGGATAAGCACAACACCATTAATACAGTTTAAAGCCTTTTCTGTTTTTTTTAGCTTCATCTACACTTCACCATTCAGTCTCAAACAGAACAAATAAATACACTACCGGTCAAAAGTTTTAGAACACCCCAATGTTTCAAGCTTTATTTAATCAAAATTCAAACAGTTCAAGTCCAATG
>JBBPCW010257097.1:0-13168 GCA_037974425.1 Phenacogrammus interruptus
CATATGTGAATGTGTGTGTGTTTCAAATGTGTTTGTGTAACAAAAGTCTGAAATATTTCCTAAACGGCCCCTCATACACATACACCCATCCACACACAGACACACACACACATGATAAAAAAGATAATTAAATGAATGATTAATGTCTCTCTCTCTCTCTCTCTCTCTCTCTCTCTCTCTCTCTCTCTCTCTCTCTCTTTCTCTCAAACTCTCTCTCTATCTCTCTCTATCTCTCTCTCTCTCTCTCTCTCTCGTTCTCTCTATCTCTCTATCTCTCTCTCTCTCTCTTTCTCTCTCTATATATGTATAGAGAGTCAAATGTTTGGTCATTGAGTGTTTTTATTTTATTATTACTATTTTCTACACTGTAGATTAACAACCAAAATGATGAAGGAACACATGGAATTATGCATTAAACTAAAAAAAAGAGTTAAACAAACCAGAATATGTTTTGTAAAAAAGTACCGATGGACTGTTGTTTCATATTTCTTAGTTACGTGGTTCTCACCATAATGTGGACTGTTGTGGAATAGGATTACTAATTTCCTTCTTGTTTATTCAGACCAACCCATATGAAAATAATTCTGAGGACTCAGACACTGAGCAACCTAACTCACAGGGTGAGTACACACATGCAGACACACAGACACATACATTGATGTATTTATGGTATTGCCATGTGTTTTTATGTGCGCACACACACACACACACACACACACACACACACACACACATTGATGTTGCCTTATAAATATGCTAAGCATAATTAATTGCTGTTATTATCGTCTGAATTGCAGTGAGATTCAGCTCCAGAGGAGATCCCCTGAAGAACACCTGAGAGAGAGAGAGAGAGAGAGAGAGAGAGAGAGAGAGAGAGAGAGAGAGAGAGAGAGAGAGAGATAGATAGAGAGAGAGAGAGAGAGAGAGAGAGAGAGAGAGAGAAAATGAACCTTAAGCTTTAAGCATCATGCAGAAAATAAGTGTAAAACTGTTTTGTGTATTAAAGAAGCAGCAAAAAACATCTAATGGCCACAGAGTCTCACTGAACACAGATGTGTTCGTGACCAGTTGAAAAACATCTGGAGTCCAAATTTACCTGATTTCAGAACAGGGGCAATGAAGCTAAAGTCACTAACACTAAATGTCAATAGTCACCCAAGTCTTCTCACCTTCAAAACTCCTCTGGACCATCAAACATCATCCAGCCCTTCATTGAGGTGCATCAGGCTAGGGGATGAAGTTTAGGACATGTATGACTTACTGTGAGTACATTGGTCGCTAATTGATTTAGGTAAATATTGACTTCTGTTTTCTGATGTTAGCCTTTCAGCTTCAGTGTGCACTAAAGAAGTTAAATGTGGACTCCAGACATATATCTGGAGGAGGTTTCCATTTAAGCGTATGTCACATAAGTGTAATCTTGATTTAGAATAAACCCTCACTGTTGAATGTGTACTGTGTGATTTATTTCTAAAAAGACAAAGAAAATAAGGTTTTGGAAAGAAAATTCCTCTGTATGTGTTTTGTTTCAAGCACTAAGTGTGTAAAGTGTCCATTTGTCATACGTGAACACACCACTGCCCAAAATTGTTCTTGCCATTTAATCCATTCACCAAGTGAAGCAGCATGCAGCCGGCAACGCAGGGATCAGTGTGTGGAGACGACACCTCGCTCAAGGGTACCTCAGTAGTGCCATTTGAGGTCCTGAGATCAAAACATACAGCCTTCTAATGACAGGGACAATTCCCTAACCACTAGGTCACCAGGCACCAACACATAAACTTTGGAAGCAATTTTAATTTCATGCATTATCTAGAGGTTTAACCTGCTGGGATCAAACTGACCACAAACAGAAGGGATGTTAAGAAATTTGAACAGAACATGAGGGTTAAATCTTTTCATTTTTTTAAAAAAGCTTTAGGCTGCAGTACCGCCACTGTTCACAGGGGCGGTATGGAGGCGGCTGAGCAGCTGCTTTAACAGGCAGAGAAGAAACGGAGAGCGGAACCAAAACAAGGCACCGGCGAGAAGAAAAACATCACATTTTTATTCACATTTTCAGAAACTGGTGAGAAAACGTTTTTATCTTTTCGGGTTATTAAACTAGCACAGGGTGTGTTAACAGCAGTCTGTGCGCATTTATTGAGCGCCAAAAAAATTTAAATGTGAAGAGTTTAAAACTGCTGCGTTTTTAAAGTTAGAAAAATTTAGGCCGGCACAATATACCATCTGTTAATCGTTATCTTGATATCGGTCTTGGCAGTACTGTTGGCCTCTAACCAATCAGTGTTTCTGACTGGGTCTGTGTTTTCATTATGTTTACCTGAACTGTATTTCATAATGTGTCATGGTTTACCAAACATATATTTCATAATGTTTACTAGAATTATATTTCCTTATTTCATCATAGTTAATTCTTACATGACCACTTTGTTTACCTTTTTTTACCCCTTAGAATTAAAGTGTTTTTGTTACTGTACCTTTAAGACTAAGATATGTAAATGAGCTCTCACTCATTGCATCCCATTTATTGCAGCTAATTTTAAGGGATTAATTTGTTGAAACACTCCTTAGAACTTCAGCATATATGGGCAGGGCTAATCTGTTGTGGAAGTTTGCATCATATTGTCTTTTACAGGACTTCATGGATTGCAACACAATGTAAATTTTTAAGCCTCTTTTTTCCAGAAACGTGATGATATGAACCTATTAATATATTGAAAGGAATCGCAATATGTAGTAATAAAATCACAATACTGATATTCGGTTCATATCGTCCATAATATGAAATCTTATTTATATCCAGTAGAAACACAAATGTAGTGCATTATAGTATATACACACACAAAACACAGGCCTATATATACACACACACACGCAGTAGCTTCTTTAAGCTAGTAATGATTTCTAATATTTGTGGTAATATTTGTGTATTATTATTAATAATAATGTATAGGCAAATGTATACAGAGTAAAATAGATGCCTTTAATTAGAAATAATACTATTGTTTTAATGAAACTGAATGTTTGTGACTATTTTGGCAGTTTATGACTGTTTTGTGGAGTACAATGTTTATGTTTTGCTGTAGATATTTAGGCAGGAGTTGGATGAGTTTGCCGACTCATGGGCACACACCTGTCCCGGAGCTGCAAAGCGTTCCTGCCAATCCCTCGCAATGGCAGCAGTGCGTCGCAGAGCGACCTTACTGAGCACGACGATGACTCCCTGGGGGGTCTGGACAGACAGGAGGACATCGCTGAGTTTCCTTATGTAGAATTCACTGGACGGGACAGCATAACCTGTCCCACCTGCCAAGGCTCTGGACGCATACCATCAGGTGACTGGCCACTTTAAAAGAAACACCTACTTTCTGCTTCCACTCACTGGCCACTTTGTTAGAATCACCAACCTTGTGTGTTGTGGGAGTGTTTTCAGAATATCAGTGATACTGACATGTCTGTTTGTGTGTGTGATATGACTGCGTCACTGTTAGGCTGAGTGGTCCACTGCCCAAAATTATCCAGCTGAGAGCAGCTCTGTGGTCAGAAATTGACCCCTGACCAACACATACTGTGTATCTGCAGCTGGGCTTCAGTCTCTAACTGTACATCTGCAAGGAGGAGCTACAAAGAAGGGGTTTCTGATAAAGTGGCCAGAGGTGTAGATGTTCACCAATTTTGAACTGATTGATCTGAATAAAGTCCATTTTAATGACTGATATATTCAGAGAGATGCAGTACTTGATAAACCATAATGTCGGCCATGTGGTGACCTCTGGATTTTTTTCTCAGGTCAAGTGAATGAGTTGGTGGCATTGATTCCCTATAGCGATCAGAGACTGCAGCCTCAAAGGACGTGAGTAAAAAACGACAATAGTGGCATCTGTATAATTTCAAAACCGATTAGTAAGTGTTTGTTTTTTTGCCACAAGCTGCCCTTTCATGACAAAATAAAATGATCCTCATATACTTAGAATTCTGTTTATTTACATTAAATAATACATGAAACTGAATTGTACTTTTTGTTTTCTTAATAAAGTAGATTAATGTGATACATTAACACTGTTTAAGTTTCAGAATGTACCATTTACTCCCCAGTGCTTGTGGCAAATAAGCAAATTTAAATGCAAATGCTCTAGGCATCGTATCCTATCTTGTGCCCATTTCTTTCATTTAATCTACTCAGTATGCTGAAGATACTGTTTGACAGACATAAAATAGTATTTTTGCACCAATAAGGTGATTCAAAGTAAAATATGAAGAAAAGAGCATGGCTCAAGACTTTTGTTATTTAAGTGGCTGAATATGACTGTGGCGTGTTACAGGAAGCTGTATGTTGGCCTGTCAGTGTTTGTGTGTTTGCTGGTCTCCTCGCTGGTGGCATTCTTCATGTTTCCGCGGCCCGTTTTGGTGGAGGATGGAGGGATCCGCTCTGTTATCGTCCTTTTCGACCATGAAAAGAGCAAAGTCCTCATCAACATGACTGTGAGTGAGATTAGCATCTCGTTTATTTCTGCAAGGCTTAGGATATAGGCTGGAGTATGCAAATAAGCACTGGGTACTCAAGTACTTGATTCTTGGTACATTGGACACCCTGTCAGATTGGTTAGAGGCTCATTAGCCTATTATAACCTTCTGTGATGTCAGTATTATAATAACGATTATCGTGATAACGATTAGCAGGCAATACAGTAACCCCTCACTTTTACATGGATCAGCAGTCGTGATTCAGTCTAACACAGATTTTTTCTGGGAACCTAACTGATAATGGTATGAGGAAATCACCACAATAACGCGGAAACTGTGGGAATACCCATGGCATGTCGGGCATGCAATGTGGCCACAACTGAAATGAACTCACTGAGCTCCTAACGAAACAAGCACAAACGAGAGAGGTTTTTCTCGACTGCATATCCGAGTGATCTAGATGCATTTAGGCACACTCACAAAGGGGAGACACAGACACAAATCCGTGTTTCTGTCTCTAGCAGCACTTAGGCATTCGATAGATTTTTACAAGGTAACAAACCTGAGTAGAAGCTCTGTGGAAGAGCTTGTTGATCGCATACGTACTGTCTCGACCAGCTGGCTTTTCTGCTAAATAACACAGGATGCTCAATACAGAGACAACCTGTCTACACACACTCACAACATACCGTGACATCACTGAGACGAGACAGGACACGGGTATTCCTAGTATTCGGGCGCTGGGGGCCACTGGGGGCGTGATCAAAGTGACCCAGACAGTCCACATGTTGTGCCATATGATGACAATTTACCATTTGTTGTGCTTCAGACACAGATCTGTATCTCTTGTGTTCTAAGGTTCCTTTTTTCTCCTCAGAACTCTCTGAACTTCCACAACGGCAACTTCTTCTCTGTGCTGGTGGACAGTGTAAGCAGTCAGGTGCTCTACATGAAGACCGTGATCGGCACCACACAGCTGGACAAGGTCATCACCATCCAGCCCCTCAGTCAGAGAGAGGTGCACCCTCCCCTCAGTCTTTACTACAAACTTATTGTGCTTTGCTCTTCTTGATTCATATGTGGTTCATTCTGAAACTGGTCAGGTTTAGAGAATGAACTGAAAATGATATAAGGAACCCTGAAGATCTGTTCCTCAAGAACAGTTTCTTGTTCCTCATTTCTTGTTCCTCATTCTTTTGTATTTTTTCTTCCTTTGTTTTTCTCTCCTTTTGTTACTTTCTTCATTCATTGCTCTCTCACTCTTTCCTATGTCCACCTCCTATTCGCCATCCCTTGTTCCCTTGTCCTTTTTCTCTGTCCTTGTCTCTCTCATGTCTCCCCTTTTTTCTTTTCTCTTTTTAATTTCTGTCTTTTTCTTCATTCTGTCTTTCTCTCTCTGTCTTTCTTTTTGTTGTTTCCCATTTTTTATCTCCCTTTCTTTCCTTTTTCTCTTATCCCCCTTTTTTCACTCATTCTCTCTCTTCAGATGAATTTCACAGTGAGTGTGAAGATCAGCGGGAGTTTGTCGTATGTGTAGTAAGTACTGGTGTATCTCACCTCTATGTCACCAATATGATATAATAAGTACAGTACCGTGCAAAAGTCTTGATGCACCCCTGTATGGTCTTGTTTACAAGAAAAAAGCCATTACAATGATGCTATGGTCTTGTTTACAAGACCATAGCATCATTATAATGGAGTGCCTAAACTTTTGCACACATCTGTAATGGCTTTTGCTGTGTTTCTATAGTAATTTCTGTTTAGATCTGTGTGAAGTGTATTAAATTTGACCGATTATTTTTATTTATTTTTTTCCTAGTGCGTTTTGCACAATGGCGAGCATCAAGGTCCACAACATCGTGGTCTTCATGCAGTAAGTGTGTTGTTTCCACTTTTACATGGGTTTCTCTGTGATTGCTTAGAAGGTGTATTTTATTCATGTACAGATTATGGACATCAGATGCATTTACTGTTCAGGGCACATGTGTTTACAAGCTGTATTCTTCTTTATAGTGCTGATGTGTCAATTTCTAATGCGTTTAAACCTCAAATTAACCTCTCATGAGGCAAAAAGAAAAACACTCTGGACAGATCACCAGTCCGGCAATAAAATTGTAGCGACTATTTCCATTTCTAAATGTTATGTGTTGTAATTTACGCAGTAGTATCAAACTTAACTACAGTATTAAGGATGGTTCCAAATGTAACAAAGTATGGTCAAAACAGAGTTTAAAAAAATGTGCTGCATTTTCCATCGACTCACTCTTAACTCAGCTCCGTGGCTATATTACCTTTAACCTATAATGTCACCGTGGCAAAGGGCAATACAACATAAAACACAAATTAAATACTAATCCATGACCTTATTCTCCTTACTAAAGAACTTTTTAAAAATTTTCAGTTATCAAATCCAAAATTCTGACTTTGTCAAAAACACAAAACATAATATCAAAATGGTTGTAACAAAAATTATTATAGAATATAAAGCAGTGGAACTGATCAGATGCATGTAGCTCTCTGTAGTCCCAAAATGTTCTTCACACTGCTGAATTAATGTCACCCTGTTTGGCACCTTTCCACTGGCAGATGGAACTGTACTGTTCCGTGAAAAAAAATATTTTTCCTTTACAAATCAAGCGACCTGAACCCGTAACAGAACTGTTCCCGGCCTGTACCTGCCACACCTGGGCCATACCTATGTTGCTCGATGGCAGGGCCAAAAGCGAGCTGCAGCCACCATGACATGTCACTGCTTTCTGATTGGTCAAATGTTGTCATCACAATATTGGAAAGAGGCTGTTGTTGTTTACTGTCTGTGCAATAAAAACAGTAAAGTAACCTGGAAAGTTGACGAAGTACATGCGCTACTGTCTGATTGGGCTGAAGATAAATTTCTAACGCTTTTTAACGCTGTGAGAAATGCAGAGGTGTACATTGCTAAAGTTGGGAAAGGTGTTTGTCACACAGCTAAACAATGGTGAGTAAAAACTCAAGAAAGACCAAATTTAAATGATATTAATATTAAAAGACCTCAATAACAAAAGCGGTTCGTCTCCATGGACGCGGTTTTGAGACAGCAAGCACCCATAAACTGTGGAAAGAGAATTGTGTGTCACACGCCGTCACTGTTCCTGTAGGCCTGTGGAAAAGTGCCTTTAGTTTCAGATCCAGCAAGCTGGCAAAAGACCTAAAGAGGCAAGAGTGAAAGCATTGGACTGTCTAGTCTCTGATCATGCCTGTTTATTTACATTCTACAGGACCTCAGTGAAAACATCCTACATGGTGCGGAGCGCCCAGAACACACTAGAGGCATATCGCTACATTGACTGCGGCGCCAATTCCACCGTGCACCCCTTCCCCGCCCTGCTCTCAAACCACCAGACCTCGGAACTGCTGTGAAGTTCACAACATTGTGCCAGTCTTTGGATGCACAATTTAAAAGCTCACTTAAAGGAGCAGTTTGGCTAAAAAAAAATAAAAAATCCAGATAAAAAAAAAATAATAATTCCAGTTTTTGGTTTACCTCTCAGCAGTCTTGCTTCTTTTGGATTAACACCCGAGATACGAGGCTAAGTTTGTTAACAAGGAATGGAATCTTATACTCCATTAATTAGCATGGGACTGACTCCCCTAAAATCAATAGATCTCATATAGACTTGATTTAGGCCTTCAGTTAGTGTGATGCTAATTAGTGCTCATAAGTCCTTCACCACATTAGCCTCACAGCATCTTGGCTGATTCGGGTTAAGGGATTGAAGTTGTGTTATGCTCTAAAATAAGGGACTCTTTGGGTGTTTTCAAAAATGTATGATTGTCTAAAACTGCTGAAAGCATGGCTGAGATGCTGAATGCTAACGTAGATTGAAGATACATGTGTTTATTATAAGAAGTTACTGCTGAATAACACCTGCTGAGTTGTTTACCTGTAGATCACTTTTATTTCATACAAACTGGACACGTTCGCATCAGCATAGCGTACTTGACCTAGTGAGAATGGAGAGTGAAGAGATCTGCATTACTGTAACTATGCACCTAACACAGCTGTGTGCAAAAGTTTTGGCACCCCAAATCTAGTGGCATGTATTGTTGATTTTCGAAGGGTAGATATGTTGCTCACCATCAACTGAATAATACGTTTTACAGCAAATTGTAGTTAATTTGATTAACATATCATGGGGGAAAAATATGATTTAAAACCATAAAAGGTATCAGTTACATCAACTGTGTCATGAGCACCTCCCCCACCCATCAGTTAGCTACAGGACTAATATAGTTAACAAGTAATAGAAGCTTATGATGCTAACTGCTTAGTTTAACATATGTGTGTGTTCTCTGTTTATCATGCAGCTTTTCTGGGGTGTTCAAACATTTGCATATGACTTGATTAGAACAATTTGATTTATAATGTTTTCCTTTCGTGAGTGAATTTTGATTTATTTTGTTATTACATGAGAGAGTTCAGTGCCAAGTTTTCTTATTTTTATTTATTCTGTTTATTTTTTCTTGTGTGTTTTTGTTTTGGTTTAGTTTGGGATGACCAGGGCATTGTTACACAAAATAAATCTGTATAATTGACATTATTACCACATTTGACCAAATTACCATATTACCAAATTCTAATTTATTAGATCGACACAGTTACTGTGCATAAGCTGGACATAATCATTGTTAAAAAATTAATTTAACTTAAAATACATAGTCAGGCTTTCACAAAATATTAATATGTTTAAAATATAATTAAAATAACCATACATGTAAAAAAAATAGTTCAAATGAACTTATAATAAGCCACAATATTAGTAATTGTTTTTGTAGTACTACTGAAAATACTACCATGACTAATAATAATTCTAAAAATGCTAAAAATAATACTATTATTCAAATATTAAATGATGATTATTATTGTTAGTAGTAGTAGTAGTATTACTACTGGTAATTAAAATATTGTTAATATTTGTGCCAGTAGTAGTAGTTATAATATTATTAGGATTTGGATTATGATAATGATTGTACTATTACTAATAATAGAGTAATTCTACTGCTGCTACCACTGCTAACAATGATATAAATGTATGTAAATGTACAGTTTGAGGTTCATGGAACCCAGAATAACTATTGATAACCAATTTCATAAAATACTAAACATGTAGGAGTACAGAATAATATTGGGGTCATATTGGTATTAGTAGATATCTGCTTGGTAATTTAGGCATCGGACATGCACTTAAATTCGTTCAAAATTTGTATCTGATGTCTGAAGAAGTTGCTTTCAATTTACGCACTTTACCGTGAGCTTATATAAATAAATGTTATCTTTTCTAATCTATGAAACCTGTTTTTGCCTGGGCTGATGCAGAAATGTTCAGGGAATATATCGGTATTGTGATCAGGCCACATCAGCACAGCCCTAAAACCATTCAGAATGAATATGTTGATTTAAAGTAAAGTGGCCCCTTATAGTCACATGTGAACACAGCACAGCGCAGCACACAGTGTGAACAATGTGAAATTCTTTCTCTGCGTTTAACCCATTTGCTCGGTGAAGCAGGGGCCTGCAACCCATAATAATATTTAATATTCATTCTGGAAATGATATGTGTTATTTTCAGGACATCCCATCATTTCTTGGGTCATGGTTTACACTGCTGGGTGTGTTTGGGGTGTTCTTGTGTGGTTCTTTGTGTCCTGTGGCCAAAAACACCAGTGAAAAGTTAAAAGTTCTCACCTATGCAATTTCAGTCATGCCAGAAGGTACTCAGAGCTTTTAATGGCATTTTTTTTTTTTGCTCGGCAGCTATTCTGATGTTTACTGCTGAATTAAAAAGGGTATTTCTCTGAGTTTTATATAAAAATATTTTCTAAAGTTGTTTATGGTTTAATATTAGTGTGTTTTCCCATTTGCTTGAATTCAAATGTGAAATGCGAGCCTTGAAAAATGAAAGGAGAATAAAGATTTAATTTAAGTCTATTTTGACTGTTTTTGTACGAGTGTCTTTCACAAATTGAATTTATTTTTTCATTATTCCAATTATTTGATTTAGTAATTTAATTCATTTATTTGTTTATTTATTCATTCATCATATGTATGTATTCATTAATTTCTTTGTTTTTACTTATTAATTTATTCATCTGTTCATGTATTTTTCAATATTTATATATTTAATCTTTCATTTATTTATCTGATCATTTCTGTCCTACACGTGTTTCACACTAGCTCATACAACCCGTGTTATATTTAATATCTTCTACAAATAATAATAGGATTTAAATACTAGGCTCACTTTCTTTCAGTTTACCATCCTTCAGAGCTCCTTGATGAACGACTGGATCTTATTTACTGAGTTGGGCTTAAACACTCCTTTTAACTTAAGAGGGTGGAGCTAAACCAGTTAATTGGGCCTTGCCTAGTTGCTTTAGTGTTTAGATTGTATTTATTCTGTAGGGTTGAAACGCTGTTTATAACTTCGGTGTGTAGAGCTTAACTGTCTAAACCAGTCTATGCCAGGTTTTGGTGTTCAGGAAAGGCCAGGATCTGAAATACCAAGAAAGGACACATCATTGGCTATAAAATTTTAATAAATCCTATATATCAGGTTCCAGTCCTCACTCTAAAAAACTTGAATAAACGTGGGTGACTAACTGACTAAAAACCTATTAAAGCTGATTAAAAATACAGCTCGCACTTTCAATAAGCACTGTATTTATTTAAAGGATGCGGTTTATATCCTTTCAGGGTCTCAGTTCTCAAACTGAATCTTTTGGACTGCTCCATGAATCACTGTCATCTGTGAACAAAAAAATATCTAATTTAATGATATTCAAATTGAAAAAAGGCAAAAAATAAATCAGGGCAAATTCGTGATGTATTGAATTTTAAGAAGAACCGGATGAAAGAGAATCACTCAGCCCTGTTGAACTGAGTGTGTTTTTCTTTCCAGCATTAAAATAAGGTCAATCAGATGAAATGTGGTGATGTTTCGCATGGTCCCCATGTTCTCCTTTTCTTATTAAAGGAGTGCAAGTGCTGGTGAAGTCCAGCACAGTCGGGATTAGTTATTCACGGTTCCCCCAGGGTTCCTACTCCACACTTACATGCTCTGTGCTAATGGTGTCTTTAATAATTTACATAAAACACATTGTTGGCCATCTTTAAACTGCAGGCAGCAGGGCTTTAAATCTTCACATGATCTTTTAATGTGGATCAGAAACATTACATGTGCGGAAGCTGTGTCAGGTTTAAAATATTAATTTCAATTTGAAAAAACCTGACCTGTATTTGTGCTTGATGAAGACGCATCTATGTGTGAATCTTGAGGGCGTGTTTATCTCCAGCACTCAGCAAGATGATCATCAGATTGTCCTCATTGGTTTGAGGGGTAACTTTGATGCACTCTTGTTAATAGCACAAGTTCTTGTGGCCTCAAAGATGCTTTCAACACTTGAAAGCAACATTTTGTAAGTGACATTTTAGGGTCAGAATTGGAGTTAATGCATTTACAATCGGAAATGGTTTACTTGGATGTGGTTCAACTCAGAGATGGGGACTCGAGTCGCACAAAGACTTGTGACTTGACTTTAGACTTGACTCGGACTTGGGTGTTGTGACTCGTGAGTCATAACTTGTAAACTTGTTCCTTTCATGATATTATATATTTATCTCTCACACTCTTTCCAGCGACCCCTCGTCTGCCATTATAACCCCCAAATTTTCAACTAATAGCGGTTTTCGAGGGGTCGTTGGAAAGGTGTCACCGAGCCCTATCTAACCGAAGTTTCACATTTAGAGTGAGATTTATTTTTCATATTTAATGTTTAGATTAAAGATCATTTAAGGCAAATCCTCCATGTTGGTGAAGGCATACCACAGCACGCAGTCCCGCTCCCTGCTAAGTAACAGCTAATTGTAATCACGGGGCGTGGCCAATTAGCACATCTAAACATTTACAGCTCAACATTTGCAGCTTAAAAATCCCACATTTTGAGTCGCCATTCATAAACATTGCCACTCAAAGATTTGATACTTGGACTCAAGCACAAAGACTTGAGACTTGACTTTGACTTGGTAAAAACTTGGTAAAAATGACTTTGACTCTGGTTCAACTGGACTCGCATGTGGACTCAGACCTGGTTCAGTTAAACTCGGATTGGTTGGACTCAGCCAGACTTAGACATGGTTCTATTGGACTAAGATGTGGACCCAGACTTGGTTTAGTACTCAGATGTGTACTAATTTGGGTTCACTTGGATTCAGATGTGGACACAGACATATTTCAGTTGGACTTAGACGTGGTTTGGTTGGACTCGGTTCAGTTGAACTTGATCTGTGATCCAAGCTCGAATCCGACTGTCCCCTTTAACCCATAAGGAGACAAGGGGAGACACTAGTCTACAGAGGCGCAGGGACTGCTGGAAATTTAGATTAGATTAGATTAGATTCAACTTTATTTACAAGGCAACGAAATGCAGTTTAGGTCTAACCAGAAGCAGCAATAAGCAGCAATTACAGGATAAAGGTATAAGTTATAAGTGCATGTAAGGTAGGGTGACCATGCGTCCTCTTTTGCCCGGACATGTCCACTTTTTACGTCCTGTCTGGGGCGTCCTGGTGGGTTTTATAAATTCACGAAAATGTCCGGTTTTTCATAGGACCATTACGCGTGTACGTAAATTGACTGGCGTTTTACACACAATACTAGGGTAC
>JBBPCW010257128.1:0-13165 GCA_037974425.1 Phenacogrammus interruptus
GGAAGTTTTTCAAAGTGTCCGCAAGCTATGATGACTTTCACCTTGATATTTTAGCGCAGATTTATTCTCTTTCTCTCTGTCTGTCTCAGTCAGTCTCTCTCTCTCTCTGCCTCTCTCTCTCGTTCGGATCGCGCCCGTTTTAAACCTGTTTCTCTTTTTCTGTTTCGCTCTCTCTCTTTCTATTTTTCTCTCTCTTTCTCTCTATCACTCACTCGTCATGACCCGCCCCCCCTCCTCTCTCTCTCTCTCTCTCTCTCTCTCTCTTTCAATATAGTCAATTTAGAGACGAGAGAAAAAGCTGTTACCTGTAAATTTAAATCATGTTTTTATTAAGTAATCGGTATCGGTGAGTATTGAAATGCAAGTACTCATACTCGTTTTCCAAAAAAGTGGTATCG
This sequence comes from Phenacogrammus interruptus, assembly GCA_037974425.1. NCBI lineage: Eukaryota > Metazoa > Chordata > Actinopteri > Characiformes > Alestidae > Phenacogrammus > Phenacogrammus interruptus. The sequence continues at coordinate 399 of JBBPCW010257128.1, forward strand.
GTGCATCCCTAGATTCAACATTACTCTCTGTGGCCCATGTGCTTCAGATGCGCCAGATAAAGATGAGGTTAAAATTATTGTTTCAACAAGCTAAAGCAAGATTTCAAAACTATAGAAATTCAAAATGGCTCATGCAGGGGTCTCAGAAAAGATAGCACACACAGTTACCCAATTTGCAACAATTTGCTGTACACCTGTGTTACAAGTTGTGTTGGAGCAAAATTCTTGACCGTCTGGGGGCCTCAAGGACAATTAGAGAATTGTCCTTGAGACAATTTTGAGAGTGGAGAATCTTCAAAGACCCTCCACAAATGCAACATAGAACTGTTCAATTACAATTGCAAAGATTCAGATGTTTAAAAATACATTTTATGCATTTTCCTGCTATAAATTTGATACTCACAGCTTTCTTTTCTAACCTGGCTTCTTAAGAACTGCAATGTGACTCTCGCGTGTGTTTGAGAAGGGAAATCACCAAACTGTGATGGACTTCGGCCCTCCAGTAGGTCACCCTTGTTCTATAGCATTGCTCCTTTAAAAGGTTACGTAAGGACGAGTCAAAAAACAAATGTTTTGACCGAGTTAGTTTAAACAATGGACACCCTCACACAACTTGAGAAAGGCAGCAATTAACTGGACATTTAAATTACAGGTATGGCAGTCCCAGACCCAAACACAACAAATAAAATAAACGTGTTGAGCTAGAACAGCCTTTGTTCTATATATGGGATATGGGTGGAATATTTTTGCTTCTTGAAAAAAACTAAGCATACACCACCACTCCCTGTACCTTTCAACAATATTCACTTGAGTTACTGAAAGGTCCAGTTGTTCCATAAGGAACTGTCCAAAATGTGTATAACATCTGAAGACACTGACTGATGTTTGTACTACTTGTGAGATGCTGTAATTTATGAACTTTTGCATTTGACCTTTCATCTCTCACAAGCTTATTCAGTTCAAGTGAATAGGAACCCTACCAGTCTAGGTAAAGAAAATGTAAATGTGTCAAACAGCATTAATTCCATTGCTTAACACTGCAATTATACATCCCATCCAGAATATGACAAGCGCTGGCATGGTTTTGTTTACTGGGAAATTGAAGGGAGCCCATAGTTTGGACATTTTTGCTGTTTAGTTATTTTTTGAATGCACACAGGTCAGGGTGTTTAAGCACAGGACTAGGCTGTACATTTCCATACAGTTACAAAACCTGAAAGTACTTTACATCATGAACAATAGTTCTGAAATCTGCAGATAATATACAGTATACCTGTATGAAATTAACATCAGATATGAGAGGAAGGGGAAGTTCATACCTCACTCAAGCACTGCCCTCATATCTTCTTAGTGTCGAGTCTTCCTCATGGACCAGATGAAGAAGATAAGTCTCCTATGAAAAACTCATCACCCCTAAATGAAGGGGGGGACAAAATCAAAAGAAATTTCGATTATAGTCCAGTAAAAACAGCATTGCAAGTAATTTTTTCAAATCTAGAAATATTTACATTAAGAACACAGTCCCTCTGCTCCCAGTGATAGGGCACTTTATGTTCCTGTAGACTACTCTTGGCATTTTACAGACATCCGCAATTTTATATGGCCATTAGAAATCATACCGTGTGACATGGATCTAATAGATGTATGCTGGTGTGTATGAAGGTGTGTAGACGTATGAAGATGCACCTATTGTGTTGTCAACGATGACAAGTCAGTACTGAAGAATAAAATATCCTCAGCCAGCACTGGTGCTGCTTTAACAGAAGATGGCTTGCGCTCTGGCAATTGTGCTTTTAATGTGTGCATGCTTCCATACTGTTTGAATTTTGCACACAATGTCACATTCACAAAAACGTCATTTCATGTTGCGTTTTAATTGACCGGTCGTAGCAGCACACACACTGTGTGACATTATTTAAAAATATTCCCATGCTATATTTGGTCGGACATACTACAGTATGCAGTAAAACCACCGTTTAGGAGCCACAGCCAAAGAAATCACCACACTTGTTTCACTATTGTCATCTTTCCTTTGGAAAAAGCACAAAATTGCACTGTGTATTCCAGGCAATTGTGTGCATGTGCAGCTGCTCCAGAGTGCTCCTTTCTATTAGCAGCGTTCTTCTATGAAGATTACGCATGCTGTTTGTGCACAAAGGTCATCAATGGCAGTATATTTAAGTACACACTTCACTAAACAGAAGGCTATATCTGGACACAATCACTATTATCTTGAGGGTGAATTGAGGAATTCTGATCAAATCCAATAAAATCCTACTTTGCCACCACATTGTATTGATTTTGTTTATGAATGGCCATTATAACACTTGGATAGTATTACTGATCACAATCACACACAAACTGCAAATTAAATAAAACCGTGCTTAAGAAGAAATATGGCCTCATCACTGGAGAGGCAAACTAAACAGGATGTGAGGTAGACAAGTGCAAAGTCGAGTCGAGCCGAGCCAAGCCAAGCCAAGCTGAGCACCCTGTTATACAATCCAAATTTAAGGGGCTTCCAATATAGACTTAAATTTCAGGTGAAGGGAAAGACCTGTTTATAAATAGCTCATTTGCTGGGGTAAAATTACAAGTGGGCGATGTGACAAAAAACAAACACGTTAACTGCAGATATTCCCAGTCTAACGGTTACTAGGGAGGACTAATAGTTCATTCCTTTCATGATTTGGCACTGTTTTCAAATTTTAGAGCAATGGCTCAGTTTGTATGATGGTTCAGCTGGAAAGACTTTCACTACATTTAAATACAACATGAAAAAAAACACAGAACACAAGTGTTTTCAAAAAGAAAAAAGGTTCACCATTAATTAATTAAAATTACAACATAGTAAAAAGTATTAAGCAATAATCTGTGCATCATCGGTTCCATTTAGCAACAGAACCTTTCAGCACAATGGACCAGGTGCTCAGTGAATTCAAGAACTGAGAATGTGTGGAGAGCTAGTCCTTTTTTGTGTTTATTTACTGTAGTGTAATGTTACTGTAACAGACCTTTGGGTTACTCAAGATGCTATACATCACAATTACAATGAACTGTGCCGAGCTGAGCTCCTCATGTTTTGTCGTTTTTTAATCCGCCTTTTACATCACATAGGAATTTCATACCATACCTTAAGGACATTTAAACACAATTTAAATCTCGGCGCTGGAGTACATTTAAACATGACTTGAATTCCGAGGCAAGAGCTCATTTAGCCTTGATCGGGATCTCATGGCTAGAGCACATTTTCATACCGATCAGAATTAAATATGTGCACTCACTGTCACTGAACACACGAGAGACGCACAAGAAAATCTATGGGTTAGAGTCCATACAATGGCAGCCGAACTGAAGACTTCAGGTTCAGAAGCAATACATCGATACACAATACAGAAGTATTGGGACACACCTGTTTTTCAGAGTTTGGGCTAGGCCCCCTACATCCAATAAAGTCTTAACATTTCAGCATACCAAAACATTTTGAACAGATATGCCATGTAGTGCATGAAAATAACACCAACCACTACCAACTACTGAAACCTACGGCGCACAAAGCAAGGTCTATAACGACAGGGTTGGGTGAGGTTCATCACAGAGCCCTGGGATGAACTGGAACCATTGCCTTTTAGTCCAACAGAATGAATGGGCAAAAATTCCAATCTTGTGGAAAGCCTTCCAAGAACTTCATTTAAAGTCTATATATTTGTATGCAATGTCTTTAAAGATCCTATTGGTGTAATAGACAGGTGTCCCAATACCTTTGCCCATCCGGTGTACGTACAATAATATCTGAGGTTTGACATGTCATAACCTCTCGCTTTGATGCATGCCATGTTTAGGAAAAATAATTGTATTACTCAGTTGGAGCTATATTTATTAAGTTGTACCGACACCATACATCCACTTATGGCCACTTTTTTCAATAGCCATTTGTTTCTCACTCGACTCAGCTCCAGCTCTGGGGCACAGCAGCCCAGATGTTTTGTAACTCATCTTTCTTCTTTTGACGGCTTAGTCACTGCTAATCCTCAGACATTAAAACAAAGATATGGCTGGCAGGGCTGTGGCGCGGTTTATGTATCCTTGCAGGAAGCACATTAATCCAACAGTATCGACTTCGTCGTTTAGAACGCCACTGAAACAGAAGACGTGAGAGGCTGAGTGCTTTAGTCAGACTGTAAACTGATTCAGACTCTCAAATGGATGAAAACTGCAGTGGGTGCTTTAAAAATATGGGGGGGAATCCTCTGCTTTTGAAGCACCTCTTTTTTGCCTATCCCAGACTTGAAAGGGGGATACTGCATCCCATTTGGATGCTGCTGACCTAATTTCAGCATGGCAACACAGAGAGGGGGAGAAGATGGGGCACAATCCCAATGCATCTCTCTGAATGGGAGGCGGTTTAAAGAAACTAGAGAAAAATCTAATTTACACACTGCAATTTCCCCCTTAACGCAACTGCAGTCAATCAGTCAAAGCATGTTTGGTGTGTGGAGCCCATTTCTCTAGATTTGCGCTGACAATAAGAGCTTAATGTAGTTTGGTAATGGAAGACATTTCACTGACCAATTCTCCAGATTCTAAATGCACGGCACAATTAATATTTCTTTCCAAGACCATCAATAAACACAAACCGAAACACCACGATTAAGCTAGCTGTAGCGGCAATTGGCACATTTATTTTCAAAATAATCATTTTCAAAATGTGCAGTAGCATGTTTGTGGACAGATACACGAATAAGCTGCCTCCTCTCAAAAAAAGTGGAATAGAGAGATCAGTTAAATGGACCTCTCCAGACACTTGCATGTGGACGCAAGACGTACTACCCCAATAGAGCACTGATTCCTGACCATACCAGCCTTAATATAAACGATATAAAGAGACAGACATAAAACAATCAATGCTGGAACTGAATTAAGCACATAATCCTAGACTGTCCCCAAATCATCCAAAGGGGACCTATTAGCCAAGTTACCTATGTTCAGACAGCTAACCTAAGGTTAGCTAGCTATGGCAAAAATATGATTTAAAAAATATTTCAAGCCCTAACCTCACCTACAAATACCGTAGTGAATCAAATCATTATTGTATGTTTTATTCTTCATAAAAATGGTGCAAGACTGATGTCTGGTTGTTCATCAATCCAACTAAGGAGCAGCTAGCAAGAGCTAAACAGCCTGCTGAAGCTAACGTTAGCTGAAAAGGGCTGGATAAACGAAAAGAGGACAAACATTCAGGCAATATTAGTCTAATATGCATGTAAAGTCCATTAATATTTTATAACAAACTTACCGACCTATAAAATTAGTGAATAAATAATAAATGAGCTCCTTTGCGTCAGTATTTCTCGTTACCTGCTGAGGCTAAGCTAGCTACTTAACAACGTAGACTGTCCAAAAAGATAGACGGGTCGTTTATTTATGTCCTAACAATCCTTAAAACATTACTTCATGTGCTGTAAGTATAATATAATACTATTAATATGATGAACTTTAGATATAACGAGCTAAATCCTCCATGCTGAACCCTTCACTAAACCAAACGTTAGCCAGCTAAAGCCTCCCTCCTGCCTCATTTCTCCGTCAATTTGTTTTTGCACAAGTTATGGACTTCAGATCATGTTGTCTTATAAATGTATGCGTTCATTAGTTCCAGTACCTGTTCTCGTAGACAGAAACGTCCCCGACTTGACGTGATTACTCCGATGTCCACGATTTCATTGGCTCAATCTAGGAGACGATGCCGCTCTCTTCCTCAGATGAACGGATGTGTGTCACTTATAGGTCCATCCCTTGGAGCTCAGAGGGTCGGTCTCCTCCAGGAGACCGGCTACTGTTAGACCAAACATTTTTTTTTTGTATTATCTAAGAACTATGCACACTGTCTGTTGTCTGTTCAAATTGTCTGTTCAAAAGCTATTTTAAGCACATACACCACATGGACAACAGTATTGGCACACCTACATTCCAACAACAGGGATTTTAAAGACATTGCATTCAAATATATAGACTTTAATATGGAGTTGGTCGTCCTCCAAAGGTGCTGGATGGGGTTGAGGTCAGGGTTCTGTATGGGCCAGTTAAGTTCCTCTACACTGAACTCATCCAGCCACGGCTTTATGAAGCTTGCTTTGTGGACTGGGGCACAGTCATGCTGGAATAGAAAAGGTTCTTTCTCAAACTGTGTCCACAAAGTTGGAAGCCTGCGGTTGTCCAAAATGTTTTGGTATGTTGAAGCATTAAGACTGCGCTTCACTTAATGTAAGGGGCCTATCCCAAACCCTGAAAAACAGGTGTGGCCCAATACTTTTGTCCATACAGTGTATTTGATTCATCTGATTGTGAATCAGGTATTACATATGTCTGTGTTGAGTGTTTAGCCATGGATGGGCCACCAGTAGTAACTAATGAGGTTTCAATAGCTGTTGTTTTAATAGGTAGGTTTCAAGAGTTGGTACTGGTTGGTGTTGTGTAAATGCACCACATGGCAGATCTGTAGGATGCTTTACTGCAGGAGGAACAAACATGTGATGAAGTAACAATATTACTGTCAATGACTCAAGGTAAACAGAGATTTAAGCAACCTGTGTTTACCACAGGGATTAAGCCTAGTCCTAGACCATATTTTCCATTTAATGGAGAATTTCAACTCAGATTCTGTGTCTGTCCATTCACAAAGACCAATTAGCAAGTTTCACCTTATTAAAGTGCCAAAATTTGAGAAGCCAGTATTCTTCAGATGTATACTGGAGGTCTTTATTTTACAAAATTACAAATACTGCGGAACTGCTGGTCCCAGAGACAGTATACTTAAGTGGAAGTCTTACTGAAAATGCTAAAAAGAGCCCATAACGTTCACTTAAATTTGTTCTAGCCTGAATTGTGGCTACCCATCGATTAGGTCCTTGCCAAAGGCTTAGGTAAAAGTGCACAGAGGGCAGTTGTGAGCACCTGTTTGAATGGTAAAATGAGAAATGAGACGCCCCACAGCATTACTGTTCTCGTGGAGACAAACAGTTAGAGTGCAAATGCACCAGCTGGGACAGGGCTTCTGCATGTGCTGCCCTGACAAAAGGTCCATGTACAAAGATTAATTGTTTTAGCTATGGCCAGTTTTCTTTTGAAACTCAAAAATGTACATAAAAAGTATGCATTTTCTCTGGGAAATGGTCTTAACGTAATGTAATTAGCTAAAAGTACAGTATTTATTCCAAAATAATATACCCCCTCAAACTCAGACTTTAATTACTTTAGTAAATATGCTTTTTTATTTTTGACATAACTCATTAAACTGCACATTCTCTGCCCTGTTGCACAATCACATTTATTGCTGTCTACCTCTGTTCTGCATTTTTGCGCACAACTCTCTGCTGCTAAAATACAGCAGCTGTATTCATCCAGACTGTAGTTATTCACTATTCACACTCAATCCATTCATTTGAATTAAGTGAAACCAACTCCTTAATTTTACCATAAAATTAGCTTGAAGGCATGAGTGTGAAACCTCTTAATCTTACATTTAATGCACTCATTCTTAATTATTTAAGGGGCAAATTTGAAAAAGTAAGTGGAAAATGTAGGAGTTTTACCTCTTAATCAGCCTTAAGCGGTGCATGTTTCCTCTTAAAAGGGTAAAATAAAGGCGTTTGGTTTTGTAGTGATTGTCAATTGTGCTAAAAGTTGTCTTGTGTTTTATTTTTGCAGTCTCTTTCATCCTGTCTGCACTTGGGGTATTCTGTTTTGTTCTTGTGTTTCACTGTGTACTGTGTGCATGGTTGAAATGACAACAAAACCTATTTCACCACTTGACCTCACTTGACTATGACAACAAAGTATTAATATTAACCATCACTGCATTGTCTAGGCAGGGGTGCCTCTACTTCTGGAAGGTCAGAGATCATCAGGTTGGTGATTTCCCACTCAAGCATACAATTCAGCTCATCTGCTAATTATTAACATATCACTCATTCAAAAGACCCGGAAGACCTGTTAGACCCGGAAATCACTGTTCTAGTAAGTGTGATTGTTCTAAGTTGACTCGTATAAACATGTATGGTAAATTCTGAGGAGGCAGCAGTGACTGTCTGAGCAAATTGGCCTATTTTTCAGACCCCAGATATAGCCATTGTCAGTGTGGCTTGCTGATTAGGCTGCTCTTGCAAGTCTCTTGAGCAGATAACAAAATAAACAGTGATCAATGTGTTGCTCTATGCTTTGCCCACTGATAGATTTAAATGCTGTGTAAATATTAACTAGAGCCTCTTCAGTGCCGTGCTGATCAGTTAGTGCTCTGCTGAGACCCAGCAGGTCACATAAAGAGACGGGAGGCATGTGGCAAGCAGGCAGTATTTACGTTTTGTTTCCCAAATGGTGGAGGAGTCAGATCTCAGGTAAGACAGTTGTGTATTATCTGCCCATTATATGTAAATAAGTACACAAAGACTGTTTGGAGTTGTCTTGAATATAGCTTACATCTGTCCATATGTTCTGTGAGCACAGATTTATTTAGATCAATCAACATGTGTGGCTTTATCATTCAATTTATATTACATATGCATCCTTTTGAAGCTCCTTTTCCTTATACTAAATTTAGTTGTCAGGTTAGTTATAGAATTTACATTCGAAAGTGCAGGCAAGAATTTACAACATTATTCACAAGTTATTTCGGACAGAACTGCACATTAACAGCTCCATGTGACAGATGAATCAGAATGGGATAACTTCATTGATCCTGGAGGAAATTGCTTAAAGATGCTCTAGATACTAAGCAGTACTTTCTGTTGTCTGCTTGACACCTTCATGCCATTTATGATTTACTTTGGCCGACTTAAATCATTTTACAGATTAGTGATTGTATTAATATGTCATTCTTTGTAGCTTGCCTTCAGTATGTATTTGAGATCAAGTAGATGAAATAGATCAAGAAGATGAACAGTTTTATAGCTACTTTTGTTACTCTGTTGCTTGCCTCCAGGATGGGTCAGAATCTCAAGCTTCACATTTGCATGAGTTTTGTGGTGCTTTTATCCAAACATACCTCAGCTCTACATTCCTCTAGCAATCAAGCTGAACGCCACATTGAAGACTCATCTTTACAAGAGTATTTAGATGAGGCTTTTGAGGAGCAGGTAAGAACATGATAAACGTTCAGGTCTAAAAAGGTTTGTGTATTTTCTTTAAGAATGACTCATTTCTTTTAATGTGTTTTCAGTTTTAATTAAAATCAATAATCTTGGCACATCACAACTCTGCAATATTCTTTTGGACATTTTTAAAAAAGTAAATAACTAAATTAAATGAGCGGTTTTTTAAACTAGGTTAGCATTAACATTAAAACCAAGATGTGATAAACAAGCCAATACTTACTTCCTTTTATCCACAAACCTGGGAACAACTCAATATTTTGATGCAATCATATGCAATCCATAAAGTTATCTTTAATAGGGTTAGGATGGGATTTCAGTGACAACATAGCAACTCAACAGCCTCAATTACTGGTCATAAAAAGGCTAGTGTGCACATCCTTATTGGCTTTAAAAATGTTTATGTTCTTGCACTGGTTCTCACTGTTTGCACACATCTTCACTGCAAGGGTTACTACCTGCAAAGGCTTTTTTTGGAGTATGGCAGCAATGGGACTTTGACATATGAGGGTCTACAGAATCTTCTGGGCAGTCTGGGACTCGGTGAGGTCAGCGTGCTGGAGTTCAGACATGGAGGAGTCAAGCATTCTTCCCCAAGCCCCTCTCATTCTCATCCACACACTTACACAGGCCATCATCACCCTCATCAGGCCTCAAGCACAGCATCACTAAACAAGTAAGAGACTTACCAAGCTTAAAGTCATCGGATTTCCAGTTCACTTCACTTCATTTTATTATCCTGCTGATTTAATGCATAACATACCCAGTGTAAAATATCTAGTTATTCTACTCTAGTTATTCTACTCATACCATACAGGCATTTTTCTAACTGTACAGTATTAATACGCTATTGAAGGAATATCATATTGTACCCTACAGTACATATCAAATCATGAATAACCAATTAAATTATACAAATCTGACCTGTCCAAAGTGTCCAGGGTGTTTCTTTTTTGCCCTGTGAGGACTTTTTCCAGCACCCCCTGCAACCCAGGTTAGGATAAGTGACTCAGGAAAATGATGCTAACCTACTATCTATGTCAATTTTAATACAGGGATTAGCTCTGATGATGCAGTGGGGGGTGCTGTCGCCTCACAGAAAGGTCTGAAACCATGTCTGCTTGTCTGTTTTCTCCTACAGTCAAAACACATAAGGTCAAGAGAAAAAGGGAAATTGCCCCTAAGTGTGACTTCAAACTGTGTCTGTCTGTGTGTTTACTCTCCAGTGACCTGTCCAGGGTGTTTATCTGCCTAAATTTAATACACCAAACATATCTTGGCTAAATGGGTGTATCTGTGGAAAGTTGAAAACTGTAAATTTAATATAAAATGTTTGCTTTTTTATTTTTGCTGGATAGGCTTCAGTTACAGAAAAGCGGTTCAGATAATGGATGTACGACTATAAATATGTTAATTTCTCACTTTCTCCACACAGACCAACTCAGCTTGAGACCAGTACAGAAATGAAAGCTGCAGTCAGCAGATCTGCAGGGGAACAAGATCATTCCCAATCCACACCTTCTCCTGGCACAGAAGATGGCCTGCTGTCAAATCATCTGACAAAGAAACACATCCATGGGAATGTGAGTGCTAATCACCAAACCGGCTGTAGTAAACTATACTTAAAGGATCAAAGTGCATGTGTCATACGTCTGTAATCAGAAGATCAAAGTTCTGTTACATCTTAAGTCAGTCACATGCAAATTGGGATTAGTTTATACCTTTATTCAACTCAGCTGAGTAATAATTCACTCTGTCTTTCAGAACAGATAAAGAGCAGACAAGGATCACTTGTAAAGCTTAAAGTGATCAAAACAATCAGTATGTTAGCCAAACCATGTTTGGCGTCTTAAATAGTTGTTAAGTTTTACTGGAGGCTAATACAATGTAAAACTAGGACAGGACTGAATGTTCCAGCATACATTACACACATACATCATACAATGACTGGAAATCCCTCCAAAGCAACAAAGAAATGCTGATGTAGCCACTGACCAAGACTAATAAGTGCAGAAGTTACATTTCTTCAACTTTAGCCACCAGCAAGGGAAACATTCATAAATCTGACCCAGTTTGAACATTCCTCTTATCCTTCAGATACATCATTAGAAGGGGTTTTCCTAGGCTTTAAGCTAGATAATCACCCAAATCTGGCTCAAACATTCCTCACATCTTCCAGACACACCATGAGAAGGTTTTCCTAATCTTTAGGCAATCACATCTCACTCTAGAGATGACTGCAGCAAAGGCATTACTGTAAACCCGTAACTTACTAACTACGTCATTTTCAATACAAGGATTAGCTCTGGGCATGGCATGATGGTGCAGTGGCTTGTGCTGTCACCTCACAGAAGGGTCTTGGTGACTAACTGTGTCTCACATTTCTGTTTGCTTATTTCTCCCAAAAAAAAAAAAAAAAACCCCAAAACCTCTTATCTCCATCCTTGCCTTACTTTTGTCTTAACTTCTGGCTTTTCTTTGACAGATGTTTAGGTGTACCTAGCCTGCAGTAACTTGCTTGAATAGAGGATATGGATCTAAGTTTAGCTTTACAGGTTCATGAAACAGATGTGGACAACTTGAGCACTGATGAACCTAGCTCTGGATAAGAGCATCAGATAAATGCTGTAAATATAAATGTAAAAGGGTAGTAGGCAGGATTACACTGGATGTAGTATTAGTCACATTTTTCATTGTGGTCTGGGTGTCCTTTTACAGCTCAACAGAGTTTAAGGAAAGTGTGTGATGATTAAAAAATGCTGTTCTCACGATAATTTACCTGTTAGCCTTATTCGGCTTGTGGCAACAGAACAAAACAAAAGAACCAAACAGGCAGCTGTGGCCTGGTGGTTAAGGAGTTGTCCCTGTGATCTGAAGGTTGTGGGTTCACATCAAAGCACTGAAGTACCCACACCCTGCTTGCTGGGTGCTGTGTTTCTGGCTGCCTGCTGCTTCTCTTGGGTGAATGGTTTAAACACAGAGAAGAATTTCTCTTGTTGTCCAGCTGTGGTGTGTTCATGTATGACAAATGGTCACTATACTTTACTATTTCTTGACCTATTCACTTCACTTATGGTGAAGTGACCAGTGTGTAAATATACATTTAATGAAATACCATGTTAATGTCTTGAGTAAACTGGGTAGAATTCTCTATTAGAGTCTTTTAAAACATGGAATCCCTCTTTGCTCCTTCTGTCCTCAGTGTCTGAATGTCACCCAGCTGCTGTGGAATTTCGGTCTGGGTCAGGCATCCCACATCACCCCTGCACACTTCACCTTGCTGTGCCCGGCTTTGCTCTACCAGATAGACAGTGGTGTATGTCTCCGCCACACAGAGTCCAGCATGGAAGAAGTCAAAAGTAGTGTGGCTTTCCTCAAAGGTGAACAGCTTCTGTATGTAAATGTCCCTCTGAAATGGTAAGTCCTAATCAGCTGGAGACTGGTGACGAGCTCAGTTTACTAGTAGATGGTGCTCTCAAAAGAGTTTGAAATACGAGGCTGCTATGCTACAATGTCTGCTACAATGGCTGCTATGCTACATTTTATTCATTTTACTGCGTTTATAAACCTACAGAACATCAGGTCATAATCAACAGATACATACGTTAACAATATCTGGAT
>JBBPCW010257134.1:0-13164 GCA_037974425.1 Phenacogrammus interruptus
CCCCACTGATTGTGTGGTACTGCAATGCAGAGGGGCGTTTCATTTTAAAATTAATCGCGCGATCAATTTATTTTAAAACGTTATAGAAAATAAAATTAACGCAAATAGTTAACGCGTTATTTTTAACAGCCCTAGTTTCATTAAATGGTTCATTCAGCAGTAGAGACTCTTGATTTCTTTACTGTGGAATGGAACCTGTATATCTCCAAAACAAATACAGGCGTTTTATTCACTATTGACTCCCAGAGAAGCTTCACACATCTCTGAGTGTTTATATGGATACTGATCATGGAAAAATATTGAAGCTGAACTAAACCACTTTTCTTCAGGAGCTTTTTGGGCTCAGAACGCCCAGCATGTATCCTTTCACCATGAATGGGTTTAGCTTTAGGACCATAAGCTTCTCAGAGCTCTGGTAAAACGTTTGTTATTTTTTATTTAGATTATAGAGGCAGATGCCTGGTTACATTCACCTCCACTGTGAACAGTTTAGACTCAAACACACTCTGAAATGCTCTGGTTACGTTTTAAAAATGGGTGAGGTACTGCTTTGATAGCCTTGCAGATTTGTCAGCTGCAATAAATGTCAGTTGTGTGATGGCTTTAACTGTAAAAAGCAGACACACATACACATTTACATACAGTATATATGTATACAGCACTGTGTCTTGAGCCGTCCCTCATTTCTACATACTTTGCTTCTAAACAGCCAGACTTTCTCGCATTTTTACTGTAGTCTTAAATCCTCCTGTAAAACATTTGTTCCGATTTCTTTGATTTAATCTACTCAATATGCCAAAGATAAGACAGTTTGACAGAAAATAGTATTTTTTTTCACCAATAATGTGACTGAAACCAAAATATAAAGAAAAGAGGCGTGGCTCAATAATTTTAGTAGTCTCTTTATCTAGGAACCTGTGATTTTATATATACCCATGTGCATGTGTGTGTGTGCGTGCGCGAATTTAACGATTTTAATGTTTTAAGTGTACAGTCCTATGTCGATGTGGAGCTGTTAATCCACAAGCCTGTTTGCTTCTGTTTCCTGCAGGTTGTAATTAACCCTAATAATGAAGTGGCTGAGTCCGACTTCACCAACAATGTCATGAGGTGTAAATGTCGGTACGACGGATACCGGATATGGACATATAACTGCATTATAGGTGAGTATAATATCAAAAATGAACGATTTGAACAGGGCAGGGTTCATTAGGCTACATTAATTTACAGCACATCTAACTTGGGTCCTGAACCAGTGAAGAAACAGTTCCAAGTGATTCCAGATGATCAGGCGGTGATCAGTATACTGGTGGTGCTGAATGCTTAGTGGTTGGAACTCCTTTATCTAGGCTCCTTGTATCCTAATACACTTTGTAATCTGTTGCAGTAAAACATTTATTCCCATTCTTTCATTTAATCTACTCATTATACCAAAGGTAAGAGTTTGACAGACAGAAAATGGTATTATTGCACCAGGTGAGGTGATTCAAAGCAAAATATGAAGAAAAAAAATATGAAGACTTTTGCATTGCACTGTATGGTAGCATTGAACAGGGCAGCATTCATAAAGCTACATAAGCCTTTTCGTGAATGATTATTCCAACAAGCACAGCACAGCACTGTATGTCCATGGCGGATCCCAATACACTTATCCACATCAGTGCTAAGACTAAGGAAGTAAAGTTCAGGCATAAACCGTGTCTTGTCAGGTTAACTACATTTGATGTGAGGTGAGAGGGCAACTGTGGAAACCTTCCAGCACCGCTAGCCAATAGGATTGGACACAGGGCACATTGCTTTTATCTTTCTTAGATGATTTGTGAACTACCTGCAGAGAGCACTGTGCCCTGGATGATGAATTTCATGATCTCGATTGTACCTCGTGTCTTCCAGGTGGCTCACGGAGCTCAGACGTGGATGAGTTTCCGGGAATACAGACCAATCAGCTGCAGCGCAGGTAGAGCGGGTCGGTGAGGACGGCATTCATGCAGACTGGGTGTTAAACCAAGACCAACCACTAGAGGGCACGTTAGCCAAGCCAAAGGGAAAGTCGTACCTCGTACCGCAACCTGTACTGTTTACTTTCCAGTTTACCAATCCTTAGGGCTGGAACACAGTTTAACTCTCCAGATCATCCTCATCATAAAATTTTTTATTGCTTTATTTTCTCTTTTGAAAATGCCAGCTGCTCTTTACATGGTGTGAATACCTTTTTAATGACAGGCAATTTAATGTAGAGTGTAATGCACATTTGAACATTCATTATTTTTTTTGTTTGCCATTTGAAAAAGTGTTTCATGATAAATTGGTAGTGGCTAGAAACAGAAATTCTAAATAAGTTTATTTAGAATAGGTGCTAAATTACTCTGGTAGACACATTTGAGATATACTACTGAGCAAAAGTCTCAAACACCCTTATTTCTTTATATTCTATTTTCTTTTTATTCCAAAGTTCCTGAGTTTCTTGCATTTTAATGTGGTCTTGAGGAACAGTTCTCCAGGCTTCCTGAAGGACTGTCGAAGACATTTTCAGTCCAGTTGATGATCATGCCTTGATACTGATACTGTTGGTGCTCAATGCACTTTTTTCTTATCATTTAATCTACTCAGTTTGCCAAAGATAAGAAAGTCTAACAGACCAACAGAATTTGTGCACCAACAAGGCAATTCAAAGCAAGGTATACAGAAATGAGCGGTGGCTCAAGACTTTTGCACAGTGCTATGTGGCAGCATTGAACAGGGCAACATTCATGAGGCTACATAAGCCTTTTTTGATTGATGTAAACAGACAGATGTTTATAAAGGCTTTTAAAGGTGTTTATAAAGGTTGTAACACTGGCTGAAACTACACCAGAATGGACAGAAGCAGCCAGCGCTCTTTGGAATTAGCATTTGAATATTTATTTCTATTCATGTATGTTATGTCAGTCATTAATGGCCTAAGTGCTTTGTAGCTTTAAAAAAACTGCCCTTATATTAAGATGTGTTACATCAGGACTTCATCCTCCATCACTTTAAATGGAGGTGTGTGTACTGTACCACGAGTGTCACTTGAAATGATCCCTATTAATAAGTGTATGAAGACCGAACCGTGCCATTAGAAATGCGATTGCATCTGCTGGACACTCCGCTTTACCATAATCAGCTTTATATTCACGCCTTGCATTTTACATCCCACCATACTGCATCATAAACTAAAGCCTTCTCTGTTCTGTCAGCTTGTCCAGTAATTTATTCCTACCAGTCAGGGATTTTTTTAATTCACGCTAAGTGAAATTGTTTAAAAAAAAATGTTTGTGAAGTTTTTCTGTTGATCTGTTGTTCTCCGTTTTATGAGGGCACCTAAACAAAAAATGTGTTTTGAATAAATGATAAACACAGCCTCATCTTTGTCTACAATAAATAAACAAAATACAGAAATAAATAAAATGTGTCTTTTGTTTTGCCATCATAAAACTAGTTTCTAATTCTAATGCCACAAATGTGCAGACATTTGTTCTGATCAAGGCACCAAAAAGGTGCAATTATATCTTTAAGCGTTTTGGTCACAAAATGAGAACAAACTAATCTGACTGGGAATAGAAGTGTCAGATAATCTCTGCTGTAACTACCAAATTTGGATGGATGGATGGATGGATGGATGGATGAAATTAATGAACAACTAATAATCATGAAACAGTTTCTTTTTTTTTTTTAAACAAAAAACTTTAATTAGATAAGTTACTAATAAAAGAATCCACAGAACCAGTACTCGTCAATCTCTCACTGTACAAAGGAGGGCGGATGTGTGCATCTTATCAGCAAATTATCTGTGGAGATGAACTGAAAGGCGGGGGAAACACTGAATGGTGGGATCGCTGCTAAACAGGGGTTGGATAAACAAGTAAAAGTGCACCAACTCTTGGTAAATACAGGTGTTGGGCACACAAACGCTTGAGAGTTATTCTTCCTGTACACAGCTAGTGATGCTAATGCTCAGTAGCGTTTTCCTCTGGGTCCTCCTCTCAAGCCCAGGGCTCTGGTCACCATCCTCCTGGCCACCACCGTGTCTGTCCGCGGCCTCTCCTTCACTGGCTGAATGAACTCTGCGTAGGAAAAGGACAAATATTCTCTCCAAGTTCACCCTGACAACCATAATAATACCATAGGACTTTTTAAACCTCCATCAGCTGGTGGCCTAGTGGTTAAGGTATTCGCCCTGTGATCAGAAAGTCCATGTTCGATTCCCAAGACTGCTGAGCAAGGTACCGTTCCCACACACTGCTCCCTGGGAGCCGTGTTCCTGGCTGCCCCCTGCTTCAATTGGTGAATGGGTTAAATGCAGAAGAAGAATTTCGTGCTGTTCACACTGTGTGCAGTGGTGTGTTCACGTATGACCAGGTTGTCACTTTCACTTTTTATTTTAATAACTTTTATCCCAAACTCTTGGGTAATTTTCTTTACAATACCTCTAATTACATTTGTGTATTCGAAGTCAAAATAATCAGCTAATCCCTTAACTTTGTGTGTAGTGTGAGTCTAATTATTACTAATTATTCATGATGTGTATAGAGAACTGGTTGTAAACTGTTTCTAAACCTGGAGAATCTCCTGTCCAGAAGGTGCTGCTGTTGGTGTTTCTGAAGTGTTAGTACTTTCTCACAAAGATGCGTTTTCAAATGGTCAAAGCTGGATTATATCAGTGGAGGGATGGAGCGGCTCATCACCAGCACACAGTTGTTGATCAGAGCACTTGTAGTGATGCTCCTCCCTTATTATATAAATAGGGCAAGTTTTAGATCCTTAATTCTCTAAAAATTACAATGAAATCTGAATAAAAGCAGAATCTTCTCACAGCTTTTCCATGTGGTGCCTTTATTTCTGCACCGGATTATGGAAAGTGGGATCAAAAAGCACACTAATTGATATTGATAAGCAGTTTCGGTATCAATAAGCTGTAACAGCATCAGTATCAAAATGAATATTAACGTCGGTATTAATAAGCAGCATCAGTATTAATATTGATAAGCAGTATAAGTATCAATACTGTTAAGCAGTATTAGTATCAGTACTGTCCTAATGATACCCACTCTTACTAATAATTAAGGTGTTTTTAATTCAATAATTAAAACAGCTAGCATGCCTTCTGTAATTGAGTAAAATAAAATCGAAATCATTTTGTGACACCGAGGTAACATACCTGCCCGTCTCACTGCTTTGCCCTTTGCCTTTTTACTCCCTTCTGACAGCGTCCTCGTCTTCAGCTGCGGGTGTCTGATGGACAGGGCCTGCATCGCTGAACACAAATAATAAAATCAGTGTTAAATAATTCAGGATGTCTCAGCAGCCTGAGAAAACTGATACATCACTAAAGGTTCAGCCATTAGCTGAGGACTCCTATGACTACAGCAGTTCCATACATATTATAAATACAGTACCTATCATTACTTTATAATTTGCTTTGAATACTGTTTTCTGCCAGTCAGACTGTCTTGTCTTTGGTATATTGATGTTCTGGGACTGGCCTAAAAATGAGTCTCTGGAAGTCCTTCAGGAAGCCTGGAGAACTGTTTCTCAAGACCACATTAAGACTTCAAGAAGGTCTGGACCTTAGGAAGCAAAATATGAATAACTGAGAGGCAGCTCATGACTTTTACACAGTAATTAGAGGTGGGCATAGATAAATTTTTTAATGCCGTTAATCTCATTGTAATCTTGGCGTTCACGGCGTTAACGGCGTTCCAGACCTGATCTGACTGAATTTTGATTGGTGCAGAAGTAAGGGTCTGCGGACCGGCAGGAGTAGATTAACGCCGATATTTTTTTTTTATTGCGCGATAAGAATCTCGGGCCATTAATGCACTAAGATTCATTGACTCATGTTAACGCATGAATATTGTGTTAACACATTTTTATTTACCGCCCCAATTATTACATATCAGACTCATCTGAAAGTCACATTTACAAAAAAGACATGCTAGCTGTGGGATCCTGTGGCTCAGTGGTAAGAGCAAGATTTGGGGGTGTTCAAATCCTGAGCAGGGGTCTCCAAAAAACACCAAAACCTAAGAAAGAGGGGGGGGGGGGTGTTGGACGACTTACCCACCTTTCTCTGACAGCAATGTGTTTGAATCAAAAGTAATGCTGGTTTGCCACATAGCTCTACGGGCTAGCGCGAGGGCAGTTCTGCCTTTACAAAGCAATTTCCTGCGGGATCAATACATTTTTCTGATCTGTACCTTTCTTTAACCGAAGCTTGTAGCCCGTAGGCTACTCCGCAGCCATCAATATTTAAGCGATCTTCTGAAACCATAATGTTTATTTTTATGAAGAATTATTTAATCATAATTAAAAGGAAAAAGATAGCCTTACCAGAAGTTTAATACTTGTTTAATGCAGTTGATACTTTTTACTGTGTGTGTGACCATCTGCACTCACACCTGCCTCAGAACTCATATTTCCCGCGCTGTGGAGGAAGGGGTATTCCTGGAGGGGTACTCCCGCAGGGATATGCAAAATAAGGGAGGAGCAAACGTATAAAAGCTTGCACCAACATCCCTCTTTTCCTCAGTGTGCTCTGTGTAGGCTACTACACTCTGCATGCTCTCTCGCGTGAGAATGTTCTCCAGGAAAAGATTCACTGTTAGTGAGGTTTTGGAGCAGCTCTTTGACAGTGAAAGTGAATGTGTCTGAGAGAGGATTGTGTTGAGGAGGACCCTGATTCTGAGGGATTCTCATCTGATGAGAATGAGAGTGTTGACCCTCCTGTTGTCTCTCAACAACCAACAGACAGGTTCATTCTGTGAGAGTCATGAACGTGCACCCCAAATTAGAACAGATTTGGAGGAAAGATTTGTAAGATACACTAACTCTAAAACTGAAAGTTTGACCTGCCGGTGGCGCTACAGGAAAGGTCATATCTTCACCAAAACCCATTAAGGTTCATAATCTTGTGATCATTAATGCTGTCAGAAAATATGAGAAGATTTGTATGAAAACTTTTCAAGATAAATGTATTCTAACTTTGGTCTGATGAGTTAAGTTTGGCCTGATGGTGGCACTAGAGAACAGGTCAGCTTTCACTATTAAGGGCTTATTTATGTATTTAACAAATAAACAATGTGTCTGACATCAAAACTCAGGCAACAATTTTCAGTAAATCATTTTCTGGAGGCAAATATCCCTGGGGTCAAATTGACCCCTGAGGGTGAATAGGAGGGTTAACCTAGTAAATGACCTATTATGTGAATGTTTCTTAAAAAGGTCTTTCACACTCGTATAAGCCTGTTTGTAAATTGCTCCAATAACACACTCCAATAATCACTGCATTCACATACATAGACTTCAATATGGATTTGGTCCCAAGTGCAGCTACTATAATGGTTTTGCGCCCCCGTGTTCCAGACCTATTCCTCCGACATTAGTACCTACTGTCGTGGCTGAACACGATCAAATCCTCACAGCAATGTTCTTTTAATTAATGATTTAATTCTGATTAAAACGTGATAAAAATGTTAATTGTTGTCCAGCATTAATACGTATATATTTGTGTGTGTGTGTGTAAATTTAATAATTAAATCATACCTGCTGATGCACTTGAAAACACACCAAGAGCATGTGTGTGATCCACCCACTTGATTTTCATACCACCTTCACTGTAAGTAAGAAAGAAGTATACAGTCTGGACTTTAAAGATAAATTACAACAATGCCTGTAAAAGTGCCAAGTTTGTGTGAAACTGAGTCAAACTCTCCCAGAGTTAGTACAGTTCACATTAGAGGTGAATGGAACCGGATGTCCGGTTCTGAAATCTTCTCACTAAAGAGTTATTCCTTCAAATGGCTATGGTTGTGCCACCTGACACCCAAGACGCTGAGAGTTATGACAAGCGTCTGGTTCTAATACTAAACCCATGAATGGTGGAGGGATACATGCAGGGCACTATTTTACCATCATCAACATTTATATAAAAAAACGTGTAGCTTCACTGGTGATAATGACTAAAACAGCTGGATTTGTGTTGGAGACGTTTGGCTCTATTCACCTCCACCATACAGAAATCAGACTTGGTACGTTTCTCTATTATGAAATCATTCTGA
Organism: Phenacogrammus interruptus; assembly: GCA_037974425.1. Lineage (NCBI taxonomy): Eukaryota > Metazoa > Chordata > Actinopteri > Characiformes > Alestidae > Phenacogrammus > Phenacogrammus interruptus. Next base: position 8,079 of record JBBPCW010257134.1, read on the forward strand.
ATTACTTTGTTTATAACTTACCACTGCATTACACACAGTGGAAATCCTATTTATGATTCAAAGTTTACTGAAAAAATTCCACTTAAGTGAGGTCGCAGCAACATGTCCATGGGTCTTGCAGGGTTTACCTGTAGTCTGCGAAGGCATCCAGTAAGTCGTCTGTTTTGTACATGGCTGGAAAGTCATAGATTTCAATGACGTGGGCAAACTCCTCATGGTTAATCCACATGTTTTCAAAGCTGGAGAAGTCATTCTGGGCATTTTCTATCACCACTTCTCCTTCCTTCAGATGCGCAGTGATCTTTGTAAATGAAAAACAGAAACAGGTTAAGGAAAACAATGACACAATGCTCCAAACAAGAAGAAACAAACATAATTAAAAGCAAAAGTTCCTCCGATGTCAACACAGTCCTGCAATATGAACAAGATCTCTCAGCGGACATTTCTGTGATTCATCAGAAGGCATTTGCCTCCTAGCGGTTCTGAACAATGGTGCTATAGAGGTGCTTTTTAATGCAATTATACTCTTTTTAACAGACTTGGCATAAAGAACAATCCTAATCACACTTTGTGTTACTTGTTCACTCACCTGTAAGTTATTTATCTATAGTCTTATACTCAGCATGTGTGTATATAGTGTAGTGTATTTCTGCAGAGATTTTATTAGATGTATATTTTATATAGATCTTGTCCCTGTGTATTTGTGCCATCACAACATAAGCAACAGAAACACTCTATGTTGACCTCAGGAAAAAAAAAGGGGTCTTTCAGAAGAATGACACATCCAAAGCAAAGCTTTCTATTACTGTCCATATCCCATTGTGGTGTAAACAGTTCCTCAAGTTATACTTGTGTCTTTTGTAGAACAGTGATTCTAGACTATATGAAAAGAACATAATCTTCAATCAATTATTCATTCAATAATTCAGAGCTAAAGGCACTTTTCCATAGTTTTACAGGAACAGTGCTCTGTCTAAACTGTACTGTGATGTTACTGAACTTGTATCACATTTTGATTTTTTCTGTGTATCTCAGTCCAGTGAAGGACTTTCTGACTCAATTCTCTCCACACAGTTTATGTCCCATCATCCCAAAACTGTGTCCATGGAGTCGAACCAGCAGATTTTTTTTTCTGTAAGAGCCACTTTGTGGTCTTTTATTATTTATAGTCTTGAGAGTTTACATTCTTTAGCCAAGTGATGAAAATTTAACCCAGCTAACTTGTTAATGATGCCCTGGTTCACCTTTGCATTTCTCAAACATTAAAAATAATGTTAAATATTTGTTAGTGTCAAAGTCCACTGAAAAAAACACTGAAGTGTATCTTTGCTCCAAACAGACTTCTCCTGTTAAAAACCAGGGAAAAACAGTGGCCCCTTTCCATGTTGTGATGACAACATTTGGACCAATCAGAAAGCAGTGATGCAGTCAGCTTGGTTGCGACACACTTTCTGGCCCTGCCATGGAGCAGCACAGGGGAAGCTCAGGTTTGGGTCATTTTAATTGTAATGAAAAACATTTGGTCACAGTATGTCTCGGCTCCTTGTGCCATTGGAAAAGCACCAGAAATCTTTATAATCAAAAAGGTCAGAGACCCTGTGTTGATGTTAGGTACCTCAGAGTAGAAGTCATCCGTCTCATCTTTGTTCTGGCAAGGTGAACCGGCACGGGCGGTATTACTGCACTCTTCTTCTGCTCGGTCCTCCAGGCCCATGGCCATGAAGTAGGAGACAGTCTGGTCCCACGTCGGAGGCCAGGGGTGCATCCCCGTCCCAGAAAACACGTCCGGCTCGCCCACCGGTGGGTCGGCGCTGTAAAACTCAGCCTCCTGACTAGGTGGAGGTGGTTCCGCATTGTCAGAGCTGGACTCTTCAGAGGTGCTGAGGCAGTAGCTGGATGAGCTTCTGCTGTGCTGATCAGAGCTTAAGCTTTCACATGCCTTTTGTCTCAAGGCCCTGGGAACATAGATGGCCTTATCTGGCCTCCGGGTACCTCGGCTGCGGGCAGATCTGTGCCTGGTTGGTTGGCTGCCCAACCATTCTGCCATTCCTCGGTCCCCGCTGTACGACTGCTCATAAAAACTGCTGTCTGTGTCACTGCTGTCCTCCTTGGGTGGTAACCTTCAGGAGCAGATCAAAATTATTAATGGTCATGTTTAAAGCTAATGTTTGACCAAAAATCATTTATATAATTTAAATCAATCTTTCATCAAATGTAAATGGTTACTAAAGACATATCTGCTTCTTTGTTTGCTGTGAAGATAAAAAGTAGTAGCAGCTTGAAACCCATAACCTTCACAAGTTCCCTTCCCTTCCCTTCCCTTCCTGACTGCCTTAGGGGCCGATCACATATCGTGTCTTTTGCACGCTGAAGTCCATTATTACCTCTATGTAACCTGGGTGTAATATCTAAGCATTCATGACTGTGTGAAGTCTCTCACTCATTCACGTTTCTTTCATCTGAAAAAGAAACTTCCTAAAGTCTCCAGAGCTGACCTGGAAATGCTAAACATGCATTTTTGTCATCTCAGTTTTATGGCTTATTTTGTCTTCAGACTATTCAAAATTCTGCTCAGGGGGCAGGGTGTCGAACCAAGACCTCTTCAGACTCTCTTTATTCTGCATGCTGTGTTTTACTACTCAACTACAGAGGGGGGCATTATGAATGTAATGTAAAGTAATGCTTCCTACACCTTTACCTGAGGTGGGAGTAGCAGACGACGACCTTGCGGCTCCAGGCCTCCCCGACAGAAAACGTGCTGAGGTTCGAGTAGTTCTCTGATGTCTTGTGGATCAGAAAGCGAAGTCGACTTGGAAGGGGTGGGAAGAGCAGGACTCTTTAAAAAAAAATTGTATACCTGCATTAAAATATACCATATCATAAATCATAAATGCTTGTAAACTTTAGCTGCTTATGAAATCAGGAGCCTATATTCTTTACATTATACTTGTATTTTTTTATTTCTTTACCTGAGATCTACTTATGAAACATGGTTTTATACACTAAAAACTGTCCTCATTTAACTTGACTCTCTTTCAGACATTCGAATTAAACAGGTTGCTCTCGCTGGTGTAACTGTATATAAATCAAATATGTTCTGATAGGCTGTCCTGTATTGTGTCCCATTCAAACAGTACTCCAAAACTTCCAAAACAACTTCAGTGTAGATGGGTGGAGCTAAAAAGCTGTAGGCTGAGTAGGCAGATATATGCACATGAACCCTTTAAATAGAGTTTGTTTGTTGCACTAACAGCCTCTACTCTTGTGGAAAGGCTAGAACTTGGAACACTGCTGTGTGGATTTGATTGTATGAGAAAATTAGTTAGGTCAGATACTGATGTGGGAACAAGGCTGTGAAGATTTGATTACACCCAGAAGAGCATTAGTGAGGTCAAGAACTGATGATGGAACTGTGCTGTGAGAATTTGATTGCACAACTGCATTCGTGAGGTCAGGTGCTGATGTTAATAGTCCTATAACCCAAATGTGACTCCAACCCATCCTAAAAATACTGAATGGAGTTCCACCAACCCAGAGGATCCAGTTAAACTGCTCCACAGCCTAATGCTGGGAGGCTTTTTACACCCATCTAGCCAAATTCTGTATAATTCATTAATTAGATGAGCTGTCTGAACACTGGAAACTAAAACCTATGATGATCTCAGCACAGACACAAGTCTCGTAAGGGATGCCATACCTTCTCTGATCATCTCTCTGCTGAAAGGCCTCCAGCTCCTCCAGGACCTTGTGCACAAATTCATTTTCCTGCTTGGGGAGGTAGCAGCCATCGTAGCAAGGATCCGCCAGGGTGGTGGGAAGATGAGCTGCCGACATACACACCATAAAGTCAAATAAGATACTATCACACCATATTAACAACTATATTAACAATCATATCTTTTTAGGATATACACTTCTGTCTAACTTGCCAAGGAAATGTCTACTTTATAAGACACTCGTCCTGGTAATGTGTATTTTCAGCACTGACTGTCCCTGTTCCCCAATAAAAATATTCAGAACCACTCATATAAAACACTGATTGTCCCTGTCCCCCATTCAGAAGGTACTAAGAACCACTCCTACAAAACACCGACGGTCCCAGGTACACATTTATTACCAGGACAACTGTTTTAGGATGCTTTTTAAAAACGACAGTCTATGAGAGCACAGATCGTTAACATACAAGCAAGGAAACAAGAACATACCGTTTACTAATAAAAAAAATGAAGTTCAGACCACCTTTATTTTTTAAAAAATAGTCCGTTCCGCCTTAAATGGGCGTCTGTTCCATTAGTTTTAAGGTGGAATCGAATAACTCCAACCTAGCCTTCGTGTTTAGCGTGTGTAGCTAAACGCCCAGAGATTTTAATAAACAGAGCCGTGACACTCCATTTAACGACGAAGAGCACACAAACACAGCAACAGACACGCAGTTTTAGACAAGGGGAAACCTGTCAAAATACGAGCAGAAACAAAACCATCCTGCAGCTAGCACAGCTAACCTAGCCTAACAGGAGAATTCGGATTTAAAAATAAAAACCCCCCGATTTAAACTCTTTCTGCTGCAGCAGCTTTCTCCTACCTTATAACCAGAGAGAACACCGGACACACGGAGCACTTCAACCCAGAATATTTATTAAAACAAATGATTAAAACAGCTGAATTTATATTTTTAATTAAAGAAGTTTTTAATCCAAACGCAAAAAGAGGGAGTAGTGATTATAGCGGAGCCAAAAGGACATAGGCGGAACTGCAACCCCATTCACAAAACGAGAGCATCTGTAATATTTTTATCTTAATCATCATCTTCAAAAAAGTTGTGATCCCGGAGGACGCTGCTTAAAATAAAAATAATAATCCAAAAATATAAATAATGACCTGATAATTTTAATAATTATAATTCTGATAATCAGAAAACTTCATTGGAAACTGCCTAATAGGAATAATTAAGAAATAATAAGGTAAAATAGCCATATACACACTGTGCGTTTATCAGGTGCAGATGATTCCAGGGGGGTATTCCAGAAAGCAGGTTATGCTACATAACCGGGTAAGTTCTGCACTAGCTTACCCTTGAACTTACCCG
>JBBPCW010257162.1:0-13157 GCA_037974425.1 Phenacogrammus interruptus
TGAGTGTGGGCCAGAGGGGGAGTGGGGAGGGGGGACAATCGTACTCGGGCCCGGTTCAGGGCAACCGTGCTTAGTGTCAGTACACCCTTAAATTTGGACAGGGGGCACTAACTATGCCTAAAGGGGCATCTAAAATACCCACATGTCTGTTATGATGATTTTATTCCAGTATATAATTTGTGTCATAATATCTAAAAATCTGTGGCCAATGTTCCATTGTGCAGTAGAGCAAAACCAGATGAAATGGATGTTTGTTTTGCTGTAGGACACTTCTGCTTCTGAACAAAGACTCCAAAGAACATACACTGGATTTAATGAGCTGAGAAAGCAGTTGTTGTTTTCTATTCAAACACATCGTGAAAATGCATTGCCTAGTTTTTTGAATGCTGAAATGCTGGGCACATTTTTCACAGACCACTTGTTTGAACATTAGATCTTACGATAGTCGCTCAGAGAGACTAGCTCATACTTGTTGTGCGGTTCCTCTAGGACACGCTGAGTACCATCCTGGAGTCAGGGCACGTCCTGAAGAGCTCCTTCTGTAACTTCTTCAGCTCTGTTCCCAACGTGTCCCACTCAGACCAGATCGTCTCTGCAGTGGACAAGTTTTGCCGGTCCAATGACACAGTGATGGAAGTATCTCTCTCAACAATCAACCAGGTGGGGATACGCCCACTACACCCACACCCTCACAAACCGGGTTGTTTTGTTCTCACTATCTGGACGTTTTTCTAATTTGCTTCTAAAGTTTTTCTAATTTGCTTCTAAAGTCTGAGAATGTTAATAAATGTCTTAATAAATGCAACTAATTTATTTAATTGAACATTGAATATTTAATTGAACCGCTTTTTTATGATAATTAGTCTGTGTAAAACACTTACTTATCTTGGATTAAACAACCTCCTACACTAATGTTGTGTAATTTAATTAGATTGTTTTAGTGCTGACCTTCGTTTTGGTCAGTACTTTACTGTTTGTACTGTTGATGGGTAAAGAACCTACATTGCACTTCAATATTCAATTTTACAACTCACTGTCATGTTGTACCTCACACTTACCTGCTTATTGCAGGGCATGCCAACACATTCACACCTATTTAGCATCTCCAATTCACCTGAATTGGCCAAAACCTTGTCGCTGTGAAATGACAGCTCTAACGATTGAGCCTCTCCGAGACCACATTCCCCCAAAGACCACATTTTATGCTGAATAGCCATGTAAAGTGCGTAGAGAATACATACGTATTTTCAGTTAGAAAATCAAGATACCAGAATATGTACAGATCCTCCCTCACTATTTGAATAGTGCATAAAGCACAAAAACTGTCCCACTCCCTCTAAGCTCTACACTGTCACTACTCTTTCAGTTCCAATAGCAGACAATCTTTTGCATTATTTCCTGTATCCTGTTGTGACAAGCACACACTTTAGGCCAAACAAATCAGTCCACTATACAAAACATGCAGAATTTGACAGACAATAGGCGCTTGTGAAAAGAAAACATACGTAAAAGGTCACATACCATTTAAGTGAAGTCATGGGATGTCTGCCCTAATCATTCTTTTGAACAGTATTTGTCTTGTGTGTGTGCATTTCTTTTAATGTTGGGGGTGTATGTTGGCAGCTATTGGCACAGTTGGTGCTCCGAGACCCGGTGAGTGTAATTGAGTCAGTGGAGATGGCTGTGACGGCAGTGGGACAGCTCCAGACTCAGGCACCGCTGTGGGACTTCCTTCTGGGTTTGCCAGACCTATTCCTGGAGGACACAGACCAGGGGAGGATCATGTCTATAGCTGAGAGAATGCTGGAGCTGAAGGGGTGAGTGAGTGGAGGAAAGGTGGATGAATGTGGTGGTACAATGTGGACATACACTGCCCATGATGTTAATTTGCATTAACTTCACATTTTACAGACAAGCCAGTAGTGATGTGTGCGTCAGGGTTTTTTATGACATATGCCCAACTGACCCATTATGAGAGTAAATCCACTCCACCCCACCTGCCTTAATGCCTGTTAATCAATGCCTTGAACTAAACTCTAACTCTAGCCCCAGTGTTTTTACATATAACTTAGTTAGAATGCTGCTTGGTCACTTTTAGTCGCAAATATTTTTAACAAAAACACCTGGTAGTTGATCCACAGGTCAAGCGAGTTCAGGTGAAGTTGAAACTTCAACTTCAACTTCAACTTAAACTGAACTTGCCTGACCTGTGGGTCAACTACAAGCCATGTTTATTTTGAAGAAAACAGTAACACACATATACATGTTCAGATGTTAAATTATTTTATTTTCTACCATAACCAAACATCGATTTTTTTCATTGTGCTAGAAGAAATAATTTAACATTAGAATATTTATTTGTGTGACACTGCCCATGATATTATAGATATCAGCTGTTTTTGTCACACTTCTGCTGTGCTCAATCAGACAGTATACGCAGAAGCAGACTTCCGTTCTTTGGTTCTCTTTATTAAGAATGTTCATATATATTAAAAAAGAAAACAGGCACGAGGGACAATAAGCTTTTTCAAACATAAGATGAACACAACAGAAGGTAATATCCTAAAACAGTGGAACTTAAATATCCTCACACACTTAAACAACCAACCATCTTCCCTGTCCAGTCGAGGAACAGGGATGAGGCCACACCCAAAAGCCTATTACAAACTCAAACAGTGGCCTCTAGCTACATCAGGCATGTTTTATAGGGACGTTACAGTTTTGTCCCTATTGAAGACTGCATCTCTGTGTGTGTGTGTATGTGTGTGCAGATCATTGAATGGTGAAAGCAATATGAGAAAGTAATGTTTTTCTTTCTACAGGGCCCTGACATCAGTTCAGAGCAGCTTCCCACAGGCTAATATCCCTCTGGACATGCTGAGCCCAGCCATTGATCAAGGCATTAGTGTGCTGAACTACCTCAATAACTGGGAAGGCACAAGTATGTGCAGCACACACTGCCTCTCACTCTCTGTTACAAACTTCTGTTGTCATTATGACAAAGCTATAGCTCATTTACTAATTACCGTATTAGCTAGAAAAGTTACTGATAGATACATCAGGCATTTGCCTAGCTAGTGTAGGTCACTGCACTTGTGTTCACTAATTGGCAGGCAGACTGCTTTAATCCCACAGAAAGCAGAGCATGCAGGGGCTTGGTGTTGTCATTTGTGTAGTCACTAGAGGAAACAGAGTAGACAGAGGAGCTGATTTATTGTGTAAGTTTAATAAAGATTCCCTACATCCTGAGTCCTGTGTCTCATGTGTATGTTTTATTGGTTTTCTATTCACAAACAGATGTAACCATCTCGCTTGCTGATGTGCTGATACCATTTAACCAGACTCTAATTAGGCCTGAGATTTCCAGCCTGATCCAACAGCTCCAGATCCCTCTGAATATGGTAAGACAAAATATTAACATGGTTATCAAAGTACCAGAGACCTGCTTAGCTAACCAACCCTTACATTGTCTTTCATTTACCCAGAGTGTCCCATGTACAAACACAATAGACGCATGTTCCTAGAATGTGTATTTGAGAGCCTTGTTCTTGGCTTCTACAGGTGACTGTGCTTTTCAGCAGAGAGGCCTTCAATAACTTTCTGTGTTCCATAAGTGGTGGCACCCCCTACTGTAACATATCTGAAGCTGACATGGTATATGGATGGATAAGCCAAGAGAAGGTTGCTCTGCAGGTATATTCTGGTTTTACGAGTTGATTTCAACAGAAGAGACATAGGAATTCTGTACCTAGAGGGACTATATTGTGGCGAGCATCAGAGAAAGAGTCGACAGACATCTCGAATTCACAGTTTCTTGAGCTTTATTTGGCTTCTCACACAGCAATTCACACAGCATGTACCCAAACACTGCCACAGCAAACCTCAGCATGTCCTGCCTCTATGCTGTCTATTCCCCAACTGAACTGATTCCCACTAAACTCCTCCCCAACCTCATCTTTTGCCTGTGAAAACCAGGGCCCCGCCCTAACGGTCACCAATTTCAAATACAAAGGCTCACGGGAGCCAGTCCTTTTCCGCCAGCTCGCCACAATATTCTTCCACGCACAAGCTATTTTGTCCCCCTTTACCTGATAACTTTGTAAACTTGATCCACCAGTGTCGTTATTTATTGAAAATGACTAAAATAGTGTGTATTTCAGATATATTTAAATCATTCCATTCATTTAGATGCAAACATTATTTTTTGTGCGACTCACTAACTGCAGTACAGTATTCTCACAGGCGTGACTTCATGTGCTAATGCATCATTAGGTAACTTGCAAGGAGACACACAAACACCTGGTGTGTACTGTTACTTAGGAAACAGGTGCAGGCAGTCAACAGCTGAGCATGCTCTGAGGTGCATTAAATAAGATTCACATGTGTCCCCGCTCTCCAGAGAGGCTCTATTAGCGCCGTCTTTCAGTGTGGGAAAAACATTGCCATGTTTGTGAACCCGTGGCTAGCCCTTCCTCACCCCCTCGACTGTTCCTTGAGGCTTTTAAATAGGGATCTGAGTATGAAACAGGATACCAGCTTTTAAGAGACCACCTGTAACGGTCCCTCTTTTGCATTTTTCATATATTTTAATTTTTTTTTTTTTACAAAACCCAAAATGAACTGAATTTTTATCTTTGTAGATGAATGAACATGTCATCATCCATAGGTAAATACATACGGCTGCTGGTAGCCTAGTGGTTAGGGCATTTGCCCTGCAACCAGAAAGTCTGGGTTCGATTCCCAAGACCGCTAGGCACCGCTGAGGTACCCTGAGCAAGGTACCATCCCACGCACTGCTCCCCGGTGCCGTGTTCCTGCTGCCCCCTGCTTCACTTGGTGAATGGGTTAAATGCAGAGGAAGAATTTCGTGCTGTTCACATGGTGTGTTCACGTATGACAAATGGTCACTTTCACTTTTTTTTTTAAATAAATGATTTATGGCAGTTCAAGAAAGTCATTTATCATCTTTCTAGAGGGATGGGAGTTGTTTCTAAACAGAAACACAGAAACTCAACAGCATCTGATTTAATTTGAGATGAATTAAACTGATCCAAGCTGTTGATACTATTCACCACCAAACTGTGTTATATGCCAGCTACTATTCTTTCAAAACACATCTTGTTAAAATGGACAAATCACATTTAGGAAGGAAACTCTTAATTTAGTTAGAATGACTGGACAGACTGAAAGCAAAAGTTTTTCAGTCACCTTCTAAGATTTAAACTCTTAAAATTAAAAGTGCAGGAAAGTATATTTTACTGATATGCTCTGAGTTCCATATCCAATAATGTAATATCAGATATACACATAGCCCTGCAGTTATAAATAACTACACCAGAAACCCTCCACTATCCAGTTTAATATCCTATACATTATCATCTCTACCTTTCATTTCCTGTGCCTACACCATCTATCATCTGTTGTAGAAAATGGGAAGAAAATGCCATAGGGCTCAAGCACACTAGGATATGTCTAAAAGATATGCTGGTTGATAGCTACTTTAAACATTAGTGCAACAAATGGTAAATTGCCATCATATGCCAAATCCTCCTTATATGGAAATTCCCCTGTTTGTGTTGATGCTCAGTCCATGTGATATTGTATTGTAATAAAAAACATGTAATAATACTGGGGGTTTAAAAATGGTTTCACATGCAAATGCCCATAAAGAACAAAAACGTGGAAGTTTCTTTTATTTTATTTCTTAGAAATAAACAGTGGTGCACTGTGCGAAAGAACTGTAGGTGGCGAGGGTGTAGGAAAACCAGTTTTTGGTAAAAATCAGAAACCACAACACACTTTTCACCTGTTTTATTGAAAGGTGCTGTCTGCCTGGAGTCATTCTGCTGCACCTGAAGACCTTTCCTTTGCTAAAGGCATGCTGGCCACTTGGCTGAACATTGTTCCCTCAGCTGGAGCCTCCAACAGCAACAGGAGCCAGCGCAGCGTTGACAGCCAGCCACAGAACATGCAGGAACAAATGTATGCACAAATAGGCCATGAACCCACGATGTGCAGGCCGTTATTAAGTTATGAAGTGTTAATGTAACAATAACACATTGTTTTTCATTCTACTTTCATGTCCCCTGCTCAAAATTGTTCTGTCTCTCTAAAGATTCTTAATCATTGGCAACGCTGTGATGGACCTGCTAAATACATTGCCAGGCTGGGATTATGTGAACCACTTTTTGATGGGAGCTCATTCCTCCATGCAGACAGCCACAACAGCTATGGAGACACAGATAGGTATTTCATTTAGAAACTAATTTAAATTTTAAGTATCTGCCATGTATGTGGTGAAAAAATACAAATCGACTCATGTTCCATTTTGCAGGGTACATGGAGACATTGCTGCAGGATGCTAGCAAAGTCCAAGCGATGTTCCTTTCTCTCATGCAGAACGAAAGTTCAGCAGATGACTGGGTCAGCCATGTGATGGACTCCACTCTACAGACTGTGACCAAGGTGCACCTGCTAAAATACACTGAACTGTACACTTTTGTTACTGGAGTTTCGCTTCACTACAGTTTAAACAATTCACTTTTGAATTTCCTTGTTTTAATGGAAAAGGCTCTGATGGGACACGTGGATTGCCCTGACCTGGCTGATCCTTGGGCTTGGATATCCACATACAGCTCCGTAAATCCTGAGCTATGGGCTGCAATGATGTGTCCTGGCAATGGCTCTCAATTAGAGGATGTGTTAAAGGCACCACTGATTCCTCTCATGGAAATGGTAAATGCATCCAGAATTTGTAAAATGCTAACACAATTTTAAAAGTGTTGCTTTTTGCTTATTTTTGTGTTATTAATTTGCACAGGTGAATCAGTCAGCCAGTGTGGTCCAGGGCAGTTTGGTGTATAATGTCACACCATCCATGATACTGACAGAATGGCACAGGCTCTACAGCACTTCGATAAAGTACAATAGCTTGCTCCAGGCATTTGTTGCCGAACTGGATCTGGAAGACGTTTCAGAGTGGACCATGTACAACATAACAACCAACTGGTCTGAGATCCTTCTAACCAGGTCAGAATCTACAGGCAGGTTCACGAATATATACTAACAAATGCTAAAGCATAATCACCCATGTACTGAGGCAGCAAAGGGCTTTTTTATCTGTAGCAGTTTTTGTAAGCAAATAATCTACAGAACAGTAAAAACTTGTCTTAAACTTGACATGTATTCTTAAACACTGTTGTTCTTTGCTCTGCCATATAGAGGTCTGGAGAGCATTGACAATTTGGGATCACTTCTTAACGAAAGCCCTCTGTGGTCATCCATGGAGCCGTACTTCAGTATGGCTTATTGGGTCATGACCTTCCAACCAAATGTGTCTGCATCACCAAACTGTGAGTAATAATTGAAAATATTGTCCATTCACACATACATACATAAAGCACATCCCTGCCCTCTAATATAGTGATAAACCCTCTACCAGAATATATCAATTTACTTGAACCCTGCCACATAGCATAGGCATAATCCTGCCATAAACATGCCATAGCATAGAACCATGTGTTGTCCAGTAAAACCCTAGTGTTATTTTACTATTGTCAGATACTACAGGGTTTGATGCGATATAGTTTAGTGCACATGCTAATTTAATGTCAGGGTAGTAAATCTTACAGAGCTTGCTGGTAAAGGAAACATGTCACTGTTATTTTATAGACCATAATCTGTCATGACAGCTAATGACAACAGCTATGACATATTTGTGGTAATGTTATATAGCAGGGTTAAAATAAAACATACATATGACAACAATAACATAGGTGTACTGTCACCACCCACCACTGATGATAGTGGTTAGGGCATTCGCCCTGCGATCAGAAAATCCAGGTTCGATTCCCACGACCACTAGGCATGACTGAGGTGCCCTGAGCAAGGTACCATCCCCACACACTGCTCCCTGGGCGCCATGTTCCTGGCTGCCCCCTGCTTCACTTGGTGAATGGGTTCACGTATGACCGAATGATCACTTTCACTAAATGAAAATTCCTGCAAACAGGCACTTTGGGTCCAAATCACACTGTTTGTGAGACTGGGTTTACATGGGAGAAGTTCATTCCACTGCTTGAAACTCTACTCCATGAAGTTAGAGTGAATCCAGCTGCTCTGCTGAGGTATGTTAGCTTCTTTTTCTTGCAAATATTATTGGTTTTCTAGACTTCTATTCTCACTACAAATGTAATCTTGTATCATTTTAGACCTATTCAGGGAGCAGATGTTCTGCTGCAAAGCATTTACAGAGACACCTACATGGAGATCCTGAAAGAACTCCTCAGCAGTTCTGGGCAGCTTAGTGGATCACCACAGAACCTTTCGTTGAGCCTTTCTGATTTGGTGGATGAAAACATTCAACTGATCTCAAACATTACATTCAATGATCAACTGAATAGCAATGTCTTAATTGCCATGTTGAACAACATCGCTAAGGACTTTGGCTTTGGGCAGTTGGACGTTTTGTGGTCAGGAGAGTCCCAGAACACCGACCTCAACACTGTGGTTATGAACATTCTCCAACTGTTGAGCCCTGAGTCCATCCAGGCACTTAATAATGAGGGGCAATTTGCACTACTGGATGCCATCTTCCGTGAACTTGGAAATATCTTCCCTCAAGACCAACAGAGCCAGTTAGAAGGTCTTCTAAACCACACACATCTTCTGGTTGCTGAACTGTCCATCTGTTCTGCCACTGGTCAAGACTGCCTAGCTGAAATTCCAAATGTGTTTCAGACTTTGTCTTTGTTTGCTAAAATGGTCGAGGAGGGACCTGGTGCCAACTTCACAATAACACCCCTTCAGGGCAACATGTCCTTGTGTGTGACTGGCCATATTATGAACCTCATTCGACCATGGAACATGTCGATGGACACTGTCAGTGCGGTTCTTCATCTTCTGGAGCAGTTGACTGTTTCACCCAACGTCAGTGTTACCAGTATTCAGCAAGGTCTCCAAGAGTTCAATCTGACCATTTCTGACTTGGAACAATTCACTCAGCTTCCTGAGGTTTCTACCTTGCCCATGATGCTTTCAAACCTCATGAATAACATTAATGTCCTGCAATGTATGAACACACACTTGCAGAACACATCTTCTTTAATGGGACCCCCAAATTCCAGTCAGTCACAATGTGCTGTGAAGTTTGTAGAAGGGGCACTTGGCTTCCTTCAGGAAATACCCATGTTTGGAGGTTCTAACACAATTGTGTCAGCCTCGGTTAACATGGTGTTTGAGCAGGTCATGGGACTCTGGAACGTATCTAGCTCAGAGTCTGACCCTTTTGTAGTGACAAAGGATGCCTTGGCCATAACTCTGCAAAACATCAGACAGAACCTTCAAAACCTGAATTTGGAAAATGACACACTGACCTCGATCACAAATGAGCTCAGTTTATTGGAGGGACTTTTAGATGCAATCTTTGAACAGTATCCATATCACACAATCAACTCTACACTAATGTCAAATCAGCTATATGCTCAGCAGGTGTATTTTGAGATTGCAATGTGGTACCTACACAATCTGGAAAATGCAACCAATGAAGACACAGTCAGACAGATTCTCCAATCATTTGTCAACATAACAGAAATGCAAGTCACAATGAACTACGCTCTGTCAAATTTCTCCATTGTGGTGTCCAATCAGATTCAGGACTTGATTGACCATGTGCAAGCTCCTCTGGATATTGAGAATCTGAACAAGATCAGTGATGTAGTGATGACTACATTGCAGGGTCAATTGCAACTTATAAAAGAGAACATTGAGTTTCAACAGGCCTTCTATGATGCAAATTGTCTCCACATGAACATGAGTATTCCTGCTGAAATTGAAGATGAGATAATGAAATATCTTATTGCGACACATAATTGGATCACAAACCCACAAGTCACACTGGCCTTTGCCAAAATACTCCAGTGGAACAACAGTAATGCTGACATCAGTACTCCAGTTATGAATTTATGGCAGCTTATTGCTAGTGGATCACCACAGAACCTTTTGTCAAATCTTACAACCTTGGTGGACAAAAACGTTCAACTGCTCTCAAACATCACATCCAATGATCAACTGAATAGCAATGTCTTAATTGCCATGTTGAACAACATCGCTAAGGACTTTGGCTTTGGGCAGTTGGACGTTTTGTGGTCAGGAGAGTCCCAGAACACCGACCTCAACACTGTGGTTATGAACATTCTCCAACTGTTGAGCCCTGAGTCCATCCAGGCACTTAATAATGAGGGGCAATTTGCACTACTGGATGCCATCTTCCGTGAACTTGGAAATATCTTCCCTCAAGACCAACAGAGCCAGTTAGAAGGTCTTCTAAACCACACACATCTTCTGGTTGCTGAACTGTCCATCTGTTCTGCCACTGGTCAAGACTGCCTAGCTGAAATTCCAAATGTGTTTCAGACTTTGTCTTTGTTTGCTAAAATGGTCGAGGAGGGACCTGGTGCCAACTTCACAATAACACCCCTTCAGGGCAACATGTCCTTGTGTGTGACTGGCCATATTATGAACCTCATTCGACCATGGAACATGTCGATGGACACTGTCAGTGCGGTTCTTCATCTTCTGGAGCAGTTGACTGTTTCACCCAACGTCAGTGTTACCAGTATTCAGCAAGGTCTCCAAGAGTTCAATCTGACCATTTCTGACTTGGAACAATTCACTCAGCTTCCTGAGGTTTCTACCTTGCCCATGATGCTTTCAAACCTCATGAATAACATTAATGTCCTGCAATGTATGAACACACACTTGCAGAACACATCTTCTTTAATGGGACCCCCAAATTCCAGTCAGTCACAATGTGCTGTGAAGTTTGTAGAAGGGGCACTTGGCTTCCTTCAGGAAATACCCATGTTTGGAGGTTCTAACACAATTGTGTCAGCCTCGGTTAACATGGTGTTTGAGCAGGTCATGGGACTCTGGAACGTATCTAGCTCAGAGTCTGACCCTTTTGTAGTGACAAAGGATGCCTTGGCCATAACTCTGCAAAACATCAGACAGAACCTTCAAAACCTGAATTTGGAAAATGACACACTGACCTCGATCACAAATGAGCTCAGTTTATTGGAGGGACTTTTAGATGCAATCTTTGAACAGTATCCATATCACACAATCAACTCTACACTAATGTCAAATCAGCTATATGCTCAGCAGGTGTATTTTGAGATTGCAATGTGGTACCTACACAATCTGGAAAATGCAACCAATGAAGACACAGTCAGACAGATTCTCCAATCATTTGTCAACATAACAGAAATGGAAGTCACAATGAACTATGCTCAGTCAAATTTCTCCATTCTGGTGTCCAATCAGATTCAGGACTTGATTGACCATGTGCAAGCTCCCCTAGATGAGGAAGATCTAAACAGGATCAGCAGTGTAGTGATGACTACATTACAGGGTCAATTGCAACTTATAAAAGAGAACCTTGAGATTCAACAGGCCTTATATGATGCCCTTGGTCTCCACATGAACACGAGTATTCCTGCTGAAATAGAAGCTGAAATCATGAAGTATCTTGATGTGGCACACACCTGGATCACAAACCCACAAGTCACATCGGCCTTTGCCAAAATACTTCAGTGGAACAACAGTATTGTTGATATCACTACCCCAGGTATGGACCTAGAGAAACTGATCCAGTCCATTGCTCCACTTCTTTCACCTGAGGAGGAGGCCTACCTGTCTGTTATCGAACAAGCCTCTCAGTCTCTGAACAAGGCCCTGGAACTGGCCAACACTGATGGTGGCCTGCAGAGTGAAAACTTCACAGACGCAATTGTAGATTCTGTAAAGATCCTTTTGGGGAGCACCTTCAATGGGACCATTCCCTTGCCTGGATCTGCCATTGATAATATTACAGCAGCTCTCCAGATTTCACTCCAGCTGCTTCTGGATACTAACATAAGCTATGCCCAATCTCAGGCATTATTTGTGCAAGCTGCACTCAGTGCAAGAGACTTTGTCATTCTGCTTGTTCCGGAGTCTGCTGAAGTCTTGGTTCCCATTACCAACAGTGTCATATCATATATCAACACCATCTCTAAGCCGTCTGGATCTTATACATGGAATGAAATGTGAGTAATCTGGCTTTTAGTTCACATATGACTTTGATTTTTGCATTTACCTCCTAAACTTACTGATTTTCAGCCCTGGCCCTGGGGTACCTCTGATATGTACATTTTTTGTTGATGCCTCTGATACAGACAAATTAGCTTACTGTTGTAATTAGTGAACTAGTGCAAGGAACATGCTAACAGGTGGAGAGAAGAAGGTTGAGGAACCACTGGTCTGTAGTAATGTAGGTCTGGTGCAGAAAATACTGGAATGACAAAAATATGAATTTAAAAACAGTTATTTTGTAGAAAGTCAGGATAATGTGATGTAACATTTTCAAAATGTATATATTTTATGTAAAAGTAACAACCACCATCTCGTAACTGCAAATATACATTCTTATTTCAGCATTGTGAACATGATTGGTGGACTTCAAGATTCCCTTCCTTCTAATAGCACGGCCTTGCCCTATATTTCTGTGATCCAGGAGATCACAAACTTCATGCTCAGCTACAACCAAGGTCCAGTATCATTTATTATGGATTTTGTAACTGACCTTCTGTGCTCAAGCTTTATACTATGTTTTGCTGGAAATGCAGTTCTACACAATGCTATAATGATGATGTCAGCTTATCAGTAATTGACAGTAGATTCATTTCTGCAGGCAGCACAAGCTTGTGGGAAAGCATGGCAGGGTTGAATCAAAGCAGTCTTGATGGTCTTACCCAACAGGTGAGGTGAATTTCTTTTAAGAATTTCTTTTTGACAACAGAAACAATTTAGTGTGCATGCTGGCATCACTGTTTTGACAGCTGTGGTATTAACTGTAGGCTTTAAGAAATGTTGGTAGATGTACAGATAGACTGAACTTTACACTATTTCTAATATTCAAGAGCTCCCACTCCCTAGAAACCTTTCTGCACAACTTCACATTTAAGATATTGATCAGATGATAAGATGTCGATTTGTTACATGCATGTAGACTGTCAAAGACACCCTAGTCTCAGCCTCAGACGAAGTCGTCTCTGATTGGTTGAATTTTATCGGATTTCCGGGGGACGCGAGTGTCGCGTTTATTTTCGGTCCGCCGG
>JBBPCW010257167.1:0-10894 GCA_037974425.1 Phenacogrammus interruptus
TGTGTGTGTGTGTGTGTGTGTGTGTGTGTGTGTGTGTGTGTGTGTGTGTGTGTGTGTGTGTGTGTGCGTCTGTGCTGGAGGCTGTTGGTGCTCAGAGTGGCTAATCTGGCACGGCGCCCATTTCCCATCATCACTGAGTCCACCTGCCCGAACTCTGTGTCCTGCTGTGGCTTTATTAATCCCAACAAACCTCCAGGCCAAGCCAGGTCACTTCAGGGCAACCTTACAGCAGGTGCAGGTGGGGGTGGGGTGGGGTGGGGTGTACGGGCTGGGAGGGGCTTCATTTGGCGCTGAGCTTCAGGATAGATGTTTGAGTTGATTTATCTGTCTTCAGCGCAGCAGACTAGGGTTCTACTAGTCATCCAGCCAAACACACCACACTACTATATAAGAGTCACTGGGCAAGACTCCTAACACCCCTGCCTGTTACAGGACTACACTGTCACTCCCTCTAAAAAAAAAATCTTAGTCGTACCATTACTAAAATTCAGTTAATATCCCATCCATCCATTATCTACCCCTTATTCCTGCATTCAGGGTCGGGCGGGGGGGACTGGAGCCTATCCCAGCTGCAACGGGCGAAGGCAGGGTACACCCTGGACAGTCGCCAGCACGTCGCAGGGCCACATATAGAGACAGACAACCATTCACACTCACATTCACACCTATGGGCAAAATACTTAATTCACCTATTCCCCAAAACACGCAGGTTTTTGGTGGTTTAATTCAGTTAATAATGAATGAATAAATAAACAAGACACCTGAGAAATATATTAATAAGGTCTTTTGTTATGAGGCATTAGTGAGGCATTAGCTGTTTCTAATTAAAATGTTAATTAAGTGTGATCCATAAAGTATAACGTCTTCATGTGATGCACTAATGAGGAAAGATAAACTGGCAGTAAATGGAAAACAATACATATTTAAAGCACTAGGTACTGTCGCGGCTGAAGGCCATATGAGGCTATGTTTTCTGTTCTTTGTATTTATTTTCTGTTTTACCTTTTGAAGGACTTTTATGTTGATATGTGTTCTGGGTTTTGCTTGTGTCACGTGTCTTATGTCTTGTAGTCCTTTTGTAGTCCTAGTCACGTGTGTTCCCCCTCACCTGTTCCCTGTTTGTGTTCCCCAGGTGTCTCGCGTTTTCCCAGTCCTGTCTGTGTATTTAAGTTCTTATGCCTCTGTTAGTTGTTCGGTCATTGTCCTCATTTTGTCCTCTTATCCTCATTTCACCCTGTTCCTGATCCCTATGTGTTGAGCAATAAACTCCTGAGATGGACTCTCGCTTTCGCGCCTGCTCCTTTCCCCGAGGCAGTTCACGGTCCTGGGGGTTTACCTTTCCCCTAGACCGCGACAACTATTTTTGCACTAATTCAATCAACGTTTATTAAGTTTTAAATACATACGTTTTTTGATTAAAAGACATTTTGTGTGGAGATCAATGTGGAGTCACAGTACATTAAATAAAAATATTAAATAAAAAATAAAGGATATTAAATAAAAACATGTACCATGTTTCCTACAAAGGTGTAATAATAAGAAAATTATTTTGGAACAGAAGCAATAAGACACACCTGGAAGAGAGTGGTCTTCTGGTAGAAATAAAACTGTACTCTGGAGACTGACTGCTTCTCCTGGAAACTAAGGTTGTCCAAAAGGGAGGCAGGGAGAACAATGGAACCCAAAGGAAGCAGTTCTGTGCCATTTACAGTACCATCAATCTAACAAAACAGGCATTTTAGAGACACTAAGTCACAAACAAAACATTGTGTTCTTGCATATGTGGCTTAACATTTCAGACAATCACCTCTCATATCTTCATCATATCTTTATACTGTCCAGCTAATTAAATAGATAAATAAATAAATAAAGTTTTCATTGCTCAAACTGTGAGCAGTGATTTCTGACCTGCAGGTTGGAGGAGTCAGTCATAGTGAATGATGTCTGCTGGAACTGAGTCCCATTCACCCGTTTCACTGCCAGAGCCAAATATGTGGAGAAAATAATCACACTCTGGCCCCGTAACTCCAGCTTCATGCTAGTTGTCTCCACAATCTTAATGATCCTGATCAATCCAGAAGAGACAAATAAACGTATAGATAAGCCACATTATGGCATGGCTATAAAGTAAACCCCAACATTTGCGGGGGTTACGTTCCTGTGAAAAAACTGAAGAAACGCAATTTTGTAATGTGGTAAAAACTTGCATATATATTCCTATTTTTATAGTGTAAACCCTAAATATGCCCCCAAATACACTCCCAAAACTCATTTAATTTTAAACTCAGTTTAATACATTACCCTTAAAAAATGTAAAGGTAAACCCGTATCTGTACTGTACAGTTTACACTAAACTGCTGTCTCCCGCAGTGCTATAATGTGCTATAATGTAAATAGCGATGTTCCCCCTGTATAGACTGGACTGTAATTCATGCAGCACATGTACTGTACTGTATTTAAGCAGGTTAATACAGTACAGTACTAAAATTACAGGGCTTTTAGAAGAACAAAATGTAAAACTCGAGATCAGAGAAACACTTGAAATGCTCGACACGAGATGTGTCACAAGGCAACAGCCAATCAGCTGCAAGGAGAAATAAATGACGCTCGAAGATTGGCTACTTTCAAACCTCCCACCAAAAAATGTATACAGTTGTATTTTATATGGAAAAGTTGCTGGATTTACGCTAATAATTAATAATCCTCGACAGCACTCTTTATTTTCAATCTCATATCAGCAACATTATCTGGTCTACAAATTTGCAAATTCATAATATCATCCGTCTCCGTCCCTCTCTCTTACCCCCCACACTGCTGCCATCCTCGTCCACAGTCTTGTCACTTCCTGTTTGTATTATTGTAACTCCTTCCTTTTCGGTCCCCCTAACAAAACTCTTCACAAGTTTCAATTATTTTAGAATTCAGCCGCCCGCATCAATTCCAACACCTTATATTCATCATATAACTCCCGTCTTGCAGCAGCTCCACTGGCTCCCAGTTAAAATTCGGGTCGAATTTAAAATTATTCTTTTAACCTTCAAGACCATTCATGGCCTTGCCCCTCCATATCTATCTGACCTCCTTCATATTGCCACTACTTCTTGTACCCTCAGATCATCCACCTCCATCCACTTAACTGTCCCTTCTGCCCATCTTACCACCAGTTCTGGAACTCACTACCTGCCGAGCTCAGAAACATCAATTCGTTTTCACACTTTAAATCCACACTCAAAACCCATCTGTTCAAGCGTGCTTTCTCTCTATGATTATTCTGCAAAGTCTAAATGGTGTCAATTTAATATGCTTTTTTAATCTTGTCTGTAATTATAGTTTTTACTGTTTGTAGCACATTGTACTTGTGTCAAAAGTACACCTATAAATAAAATGTATTATTATTATTATTATTAGTAGTAGTAGTAGTAGTATTTATATTACAAAATAAGTGAATTATATTTTTCTTAGTATTTAAGTACTAAAATACATACAAAAGCATATATTGTCGAAAATATTGATAAAAATAGCACCAAAAAAAATGCAGGGGATATCTGCGGTTCCTGGGATTTTGCAGAGGTTTCCTCAAATAATTCTTAGTTCGTTACTAAAAATAAAAAATCCACAAATTGGGCGCATATCAAAAACATGGTCATACAGAGGGTCAGATCAGAATTTATGTTCAGATTTTTCCCTCATTTACTGCAGACAGGCATGGCAGTAGCAGCTACTCTGGTCAGTTCAGAGCTGAGTAGTTTGTCAGATCTTTCATTTGTTGTTGGTGGTGTTGGCAACATGTTGTTTAGTGCACACATCATCAGTGATCCAGAGGTACGTGTGCAGGTAGTTTCAAGACAGGTTTGTTCACACTACAGACAGATTTGCGTCACTTACAAATTCAAGTGTGAACCATCATGGAGTTTGAATAAAACCTGGAATTGAACAATAACGTTAGCTATGTGAAGGCATAAAGTAAAAACAGCTCATCGCACCTGTTTGAGATGGGTGCCAGCTTATCCACCGATTCATTAAGTAGTTTGTTGACATGGTGGACAGAAATGTGCCCCAGAATGTCGCTGATGGTGGGCCCTGAGAGAATCTGCTCCAAGTGATCAAGCTTATATTCGGACATATTGTCGGGCCCACAGCTAAACTGCAGCATTTGAGCTTGCATTTCTAGTGGTAAGGTGTCTGTCGTAGTGGAATTACAGCCACAATCTGTCTTACTTGCATTCATAATGCAGCACTGAGGGCTCCAGTCATCAGATTGATCTGCCAACCAACAAATAAGTAAATTAGTGAATAGTGAATCAGAAATCTCTAAATAAAATAATAACATGAAAGGCAAAAAACAACGACCATCACAAATTTGTCACTAAAAAGTACTGAAATTCGAAAACAGATATTTGTTCGGAGGCTGTATTTATAACTCATACAACACATGAAGCAGTGGACTGCCACCAATGAGGTGCACCCAGGGAGCAGTATGTGAGGACAATACGCTGCTAAAGGGTAACTTAAAGGTGGCACCTTCTGATCACAGGGGCAACACCCTAACCATTATGCCACCAGTGGCCCATGGAAGGCTACAGGTAATACTAAAATGTTTCTAGAGATTTTACCATCTAAATCATGGTTTGCAAAAAATAGGCCAAATAGGTAAATGGCAAAAAAACAGTTTCTAACAATTTCTGTAGTTAGACTGTAGGTGATGTGTGGATAATATTATTTTTTGCAGTAAAGGTGTATGATGTCCAGTTATTCTGCTACAGAAAAACAGTTGCAAAAATCTTTGAAAGCCCAGCACTGCCATGACATACACTCATGTTGCCCACAAATGTATACACACTAAAACCATGCATATACACAAAGTAGGTACACTTGCTTCACAAAATAAAACACTGATATAATACTGATTAACAAATCATTATGGATATGGATATATAATGTTGAACACACCTGTGTGAGGGCACTTACGATGGTGTCCCTGGATGGTGGAGTTATTCTGTACTATGTTTATAATGTGAGCAATGCAGCACGGACTGGTAAACAGCAGTAACACAGTGCATGTAGCATCCCTATAGGACAAACAGAACAGTCCAGTCACAGATCGCAAAATGTCAGCTTTCTGTACTGTATGAGAAACATAAATGTTTTATTTGTTGTAACTGACTGTTCGGAACACTCGACATCAATGTCCTGAAAATGAAAAAACAAAACAAAATACAAGCGGATTACACTTCCTATTTATCAAAATGATTCATCCCAAACACACATGCAAACAGAAAATGGTGCTTACTTGAAAATGGCCGGAAGGTCTGGTTTGTGTACTAAAGGAAAAAAGGAGGAAGAAGTGTTCAGTCAAATGTTAATGTGTTCTATAAACCAGTGGTGACGGGATCCATCTCACACAGGAGTTAGCATGTGGCTATTGGAGTAAATGGCAAGAAGTAGCTAACTAGCTTTCAATGCCCAGCTTGGCTGGGTGGTGGTGGGGATCACAAGCAAATGCCCCAAGCAAATAAAATAAAAAGAAATATTATTAATAAAAACTAGTAATTAGTATATGTTACGCGTTTTATGTATGAAGCTTCAGTCTCACACTCAAGGTCAGTGCTCAGTCCATAAAATAGAACGAAGTGAAAAATTATTTTAAAGGCCATAGTGTTATGTCAGTCATTTTGAAGCGGAGAATGACACTATCACAGCATGTAGTTAGTTGTTTCACGGGTGGGACTTATTTACCATTAGAGTCCATGAAACCGCTGGATCTGAGGAGATTTACATTGAACTGAATAGGGACGCTGTGAAACATGTTTCACTGTAATTCTCTGTTTCACCGTGGTTGGGGAGGCGCTGTTTCATGTTTTTGAATTGTAACAGTATCACAACGATACCAAGGGGTAATTTTACCCCTTTAATTTTTACCTTAATTTCCAGGAAATTCATGAAAATCAAGGGGAAAAGCACACAGATTAAGGCTGATTAAGGGGTAAAACTACTGAATTCTCCCCTTTTTCAGATTAATCACAAAAAACCATGTGATTAAATTTTTGAATAGATGCCCAGCATTATAAATATTAACAAACATAACAGCAAGTCTCCCTTCTAGAATCCAAACCTGTTTGAGTTTTTATTGTAACTGCACCTTCCAATAGCTCAAGCATTCTGCCTCAGTAATATCAAGGCCCTTTCTCCCCCTATACAAAAGTAGCCTACACTCTCCTTAACAAGCAACGACAAAAGTAGTCTACCCCTTCTTTAATAAGAAAAAATCTATACTACCTGCTTCCTGGTGTGCTGTTCTGGAGTGGAGTTGTTTTAACCGAGCTGATATTGAGTGTAGAGGACGCAGAACTAACGCTGCCAGATGTGCTTGCAGTGCTGTTGGACTGAGTGGTAAATGACGTTGACGTTGTGGCAGAGGCAGCGCTGAGGGTGGGGCTACAATTAAATAATTGCTGCTCAAACAGATTTTTGACCTGGAAAACAAGCAAAGTAGATTCTCAAGTAGAAATGAACTCAATACATAAAGAATGAAACATTTTTTTTAAATGTAACAACCAAATCCACTTCAGCCACACACACACAGCCTAATACAAGTGCAAGTTGTCTACTTACCTGAGGTTTAAGTGCTGACTCATTAACCGTGACATTAACACTAATGTTCATCCAGTAAAACACAGCTGCAAAATATAATCAATTTGTTTTCCACTGTCTTTGTAACATCAGATGATATTATAATATAGGCCTGGGGTGGGCAAACTATGGCCCACGGGCCACATCCGGCCCAGTGTTCTTTTTAACAGGGCTCATTAAAGATTGGTGTGGTGCAATAGGTGAAGTGATACATAGACATGATGCGCATCTCTGCCTCATCTCGGGGGGTTAGCCGTGCACCGGATAGCTGTTCTGGACTTTTCAAGAACGCACAGGTTGCCAGTCCACCCCTGGCTGAGTGACACAGATTTGCTTTGTGATTTAGCTTTTGCTGGGGACATGCTGACACACATGACTGAGCTGAACATGAAGCTACAGTTTGTGCATGAAATGTACATAAACGTCAGAGCCTTTAAAACTAGCTTTATACTCAAAGCAAATGTCAAACAAGTCACTCATTCATTTCTCCACGCTGGCTTTGCTGATAGAGGCTCCTCGACATGTGATAAAATACAGGAAATCACTGGAGGACCTGCGTGGAGGATTCTGTCGCCGATTCTCTGATTCTCAGTTAGTGTCATGTCCCTTCACACAAGACCCTAAAACAGTGTCACAGGAGTTGCAGTTGGAACAGAATGATCTCCAATGTGACACCGTCTACTTGTGTATACAACCAGTAGATTGCTCTATTCTCTGCTTTGTTTTCCTGTCTTTTCTACCTTTCAAAAATGTAACCTGACTCAGAGAGCTTTGCACAAGAATTCCAATTTGCATGGATTGCTGGTCTCATGCACAAATGGCAAATAAAAATCTTGAATTTTGAATCTTGAATTTGTATCGTCTTGGCTGTTGTCGCTGGTGTTGTTTGGCTCTACAGATGTGTGTGAACAGATATTTAGTGTGATGAACAACAACAAAGCACCCCACAGATCCCAGTTGAGTGATAAACACCTCAGATCTGTTCTGAGAATTGCCACAACAAAACTGACACAGATGAATTGGTGATCATCTGCACTGTTCCCACTAAAAGAGAATGTAAGTATTAACACTCTAATGCCTTTTAAATGTTTATGTTTGATATGCATGCATCTGGTGCTGGCCCGGCCCATCTGTCAAATTTAAAAAAGTCAATGTGGCCCCTGAGCCATAAAGTCTGCCCACCCCTGATATAGGTAATATGCTTTCAAAGGAAATGATGTTCATTCATGAAGAAATTTTACATTGACAGTACTTACAACCACACTTTTGGGAGCATATGTAACACGCAGCTGACTCTAGAACAAAAACGTGTGAAAAAAAGCAATGTGGGGATAAACAGCATATTACATGGTGAAATAAAGCATGATGTAAAACATGCAAAAGCAATGTATTCTCACAATAAAATAATAAGATAGAAATACAAAGCAGTAGAGAAAATAATAGAGAGCCAAACAAGAGAATGAACTAACCAAAGCAGTATTTAAACAGGCCTGAGGAAAAGTCTGTCTTATTTCAAGGGAAAGTAAGGGAAAGGATATAGACTATCCTTTAACCCTGTTTCATGTAACAGTATCCAGAGGTTTAGAAAGAGGAAGTCAAAAAAAGTCTTGAGCACAGAACAAAGCAAGGCATAAATGTGCATAAATAGGTAGTAATTATCAAGAAATTTGATAATTTACTTTAAAAGGCAAAATATCAATGAAAATATTTTCCGTGTATTCAGCCTCAGTGCCCATGGCATGGAGAAACTGTAAATGTGTAAAGGCTCAATTAATGTGGCGGCTTACACTGGAAATGTACAGAAACATATACTCCCATTAAGACAACGCTTTGGTAGAGGGATGTTTTGATAGAGGGGGTTGTGGAAATGTGAGTTCTGGCAGACATTATGTTGATTTATCCACCTGTTGTAGTGTGAGATTTTGTGCTGACTGCTGAGGTTGTATCCGTGAATGTAGTTTTGGCGGGTTCATTTGCGGCCTCTGAAAAATAGAAACAGAGGGAGAAAGATTATTATCACATGCTTTTGTCATTTAAAAACAAAGTCGGAAGTTACTCAGGAGCAGTCTTGATAGTCTGCTAATTATTCAAAACCTCAACATTCCAGTCCAGCACAAAAATACATTTCTGTACAAAAAGGAATTTTTATGTATCACACCTCTGAGATTGCTGTAAGAATATTTAATTCTAATATTCAGATGGGCGAAGGCCCTTATTGAAAATACTTACAGAAATGGGACAAACAAAGGACAAACACAGAAGGGGACAAATGGAGAAGGTAATGCAGAACATAGAAATGACTGGTTTAATTTCAGTTACAAAAAGTGTTACATTAGTCAACTGTGGGTCCTCAGACATCTCACTGACCTTTTTGTCATTTGACTTGACCCCGAAAAAGGTGGAAGCTATTTGACAGCTGATACTATCAACTGATGTATGAGTTGAAACGATATTGATATGGGACACTTCCCAAGAAATTTGATCATTTACTTTAACAGGCAAAATAACAAAGAAAATATTTTCACTGACATAAATATAGAACTTAGTTCTATTTGGTAAACATAAACAAATTTAGAAACTGACGCCTGTAACACATTCCAAAAAAAGTGGGACAGAGACAAAGTAATACTGAAAGGTTATGAAAGCTGTTCACACAATCATGACGATGCAGTAAATACACTCTGTCTTATTTTGTTCTGTGCTCAGGACTTCTGTTATGATTTCTTTCCTTTCTGAATCCCGGGTTAGACCTGTGTTTGTTCCATTCCTGTAGGTGTTTTCTGTGAGGGTCTGTGCCTGTCTAAACCCTGTATATGTTGACACTTCTGAGCCCTGTGTGTTTCTTTAAGGGATGTTGTCCATGTGTTCCTTGTCCCGTTAGCCCTTTCTGGAGCCTGAACTGTCTTTTTTGCTGCCTGTTGTTTGTGTCCCATTTAGCACAACCTGCGTAAAATATACACATATATGATACAGTAAATATAAAAATGAAATGATGTTCTCTGAGTTTTGAGTAATTAAGTAAAATCTTGATAGAATAATTTACCTACCTCTACCTCTCTACCTCTCTTTGCATATTTAGGGAGTCAGGGGAGATTGTAAAGACCAAGGGGAGAATGTGCATGACCTTAGAACCCTTAGGAGGTATTGCTTTAGAAACCGTAAGACTACTGTGACAGACATAGCCACCTGGGCTACAAGAGTATTTTGGGAAATCATTATTGCTGAAAACAGTCTGTCACTGAATCAATAAATGCTCCCTGAAAGTGTATTATGCAAAAAGAAAGCTACACATTAAATTTGTGCAGAAATGCTGATGAGTTCTCTGGGCCTGAGCTTATGTGAGATGAGGCAAAGATAGCCACTAAAGTCACACATGAACCACAACACAATGTTAACAATGTGAAATTCTGTCTCTGCATGTAACCTATTCACCATGTGAAGCAGGGCGATGCCATCAATGAGTGGCACCTGGGGAGCAGTGTGTGGGGATGCCACCTTCCTTGATGGTACGTTAGTGATGCCACTAGCTGTTCTGGGATTCAAACTCTCAACCTTCTGATTACAGGAGCAACTCCATAACCTCTAGGTCACCAATTCCCCCCAAGATGGACCAAAAACAACAGACATGTGTTCTGTAGTCAGATTAGCCCATGTTTCAGCATGTTTTTATAGAAAACTGGTTCTACATGCGAAACCCAGCATCTGTGACTGCATGAAGTGCATCAGTGGCCATGCAATGGAGAAACTGTAAATGTGTAAAGGCTCAATTAATGTGGAGGCTTACACTAGAAATGTACAGAAACATACTCCCATTAAGACAATGCCTTGGTAGAGGGATGTTTTGATACAGGGGGCCGAGGAAATGTGCCGTTAGTGTTAAACATGGATGGTGAAAAAGTTATATTTAGCATGAGTTCTAGCAGACATTATGTTGATTTATCCACCTGTTGTAGTGTGAGATTCTGTGCTGACCGCTGAGGTGGTATCCGTCAATGTAGTTGTGGTGGCTTCATTTGCGGCCGCTGAAAAATAGAAACAGAGGGCGAAAGATTATTATCCCATGCTTTTGCCATTTTAAAACAAAGACTGAAGTTACTCAGTAGCAGTCTTGATAGTCTGCTAATTATTCAAAACCTCAACATTCCAGTCCAGCACAAAAAGACATTTCCGTACAAAATGGAATTCCTTGTATCACACCTCTGAGATTGCTGTAAGAATATTTAATTCTAATATTCAGATGGGCGAAGGCCCTTATTGAAAATAC
>JBBPCW010257250.1:0-13143 GCA_037974425.1 Phenacogrammus interruptus
TCGGTTCGGATCACGGATCAACAGTGATCCGTTGCACCACTATTAGAAACGATAGAAGAGAAATAGGACGATAGACACTTTTCTATCAACTAGTGCTGGGCGATATGACTATATATATCGTGGGGACAAAAGTGACCATTCTGTCATACATACACACACCACAGCACACAGTGTGAGCAGCACGAAATCCTTCCTCTGTATTTAACCCATTCACTAAATGAAGCAGCAGGCAGCCAGGAACACGGCGCCGAGGAAGCAGTTAGTTCTTAAAGATGCATTATGTGTTTGTGAACTGTGTTTTTAAAATTGTTTCCAAAGCTGACATTTATAGAGGAAAAAGTACAAGGATTGGAGGAGCAGAAAATGCACCTTGAATCTGAAGCCAGTCATTTGAGCCAGGTAGCTGTTAAATTTTAATTTAACTTTTTTTTATGCATGTTTTCTTAAATGTCATGCCAACTTCAGTCTCTTCATGAGGCAAATGCCACTCTCTCTGTGACTGAACAGACTGATGTGACATCCAAACAAAGAACACTGAAGTTGGTCTCTGAGATTGAAACCACTAATGAAAGGTTTAAGGTAAGCAGTTATGTTTGTTTTATGCATACGGTTGTTTGTTCACCCAGTAAGGTCTGTTTTCTATTGTAAGAGCAACAATATGGAAAGTTAAACCTGGACTTAATCTGTACAATCAATGTCAAGTCATGATGAGCCTAGTAGGCAACAAAAACCTAAGTAGGCAACACAAGTAAGAACAACCTAAGCAGGGGGAAAGATCTGCATTGACCATCCCACCATCTAGAAATGATGTGCTTGTCATCCATGGGTATATAAATAGGCAGTGGTTGAATATGCCTAACTCTAGAGCAGTGTCTGATGCAACTAATGTAATTGTGAAAGAAGAGAGAGTGCCAGGAAAAGAGAGAATGTGTGCACTATGGTGGAACAATGTTTTCAGGTTGTATTAATGCACATGGTTGGTGAAATAATCATGTTTGATATCTTCTCCCAACAAAGGCTGCCTTCTTGAAACTTCAAAGCATCATTGACCGTCCAACACCCAGTGATCCTCTGGCAGAAGACAATAGCAAGGAATGTGTCCTGTTCTGTCAGTTGCTGGCATTTGTTCCCAAACCTCAAAGAGCTGTGTATGCTGAACTAAATGCAAAAACCAGCCAACTTAATGACATCCTTGGAAAAACTGGGGTAAGTGTCATTGCCATGGCCATCGTAGGTACATTTGAAAACGGGCATGATGGCACTGTCCACACATGACCCATTATTTAGTCAATCTTTCTATATGGTGGGAAATGGAAACAGGATCTGAGAATCTTCTGCTTAACTTTTTTGTGATTTTTATTTTTTTCTTCAATGATTTTTTGCTAAAAAAAACAAATACATATCATAATTTATTGATCAACCAGATCTGAAAAAAAGACAATTGCCACACCTTTTCTTTAGATTACCCTGAAGAGACTGGCACAACGCTATAGGGCTCACTTCATTGCCCAAATCCAGCGTGATGTGGCATCCTTTGAGGAGAGAAGGCTGCAGGATGTTCTTATTCGTCGTGCTCAGGGTCCTTCACAAGTCCTTCACGTGATCCAGGAGGATTTGCAGGAGATTTGGGACCAGAGACTCTTGGAGCTGTTGGAAAAACGCAAACAGTACCTGCAAGTGAGTTTTACAATTTCTAGAAAGATTTTTTTGCATAATGTATTTACTATGCAGTTACAAATTGACTGTAAATTGTGGCACATTTTTGTGCTTCGTATGGTTTGCCCATGTCTGCTGTTGGATGTTGTTTTTTTTTTCCTTCCTGGCAGAGTATGGACAGCATTCTGGAGGTCCTGGGTGAAGCTGTAGCCAAACATGCAGTCACTCTCTCGGAGGAACATCAGGCACGGACTCATGCCAGTGAGGAGAGCAAGTCACTTGCCAGAACTGCTGAAGCTCCACCTATAGTGCAGTTCTTTGAAAAAGAGCTTGTACGCCGCATGGCTTTGGCTGATCGTCAGAGAGTAATCCGCAAAGTAACTCAACTTTAAACTGCTTTTTTTTTTTATGTAGTTTTAATAAAGCAGAAGAATTGAGAGGCACTGATTGAAGTGTTCCATCAGAATGATCACACATTTTGATGAATGAATGACTTCTTACCTTTTTAGCACCTGTTGGATATGTATGACTCCGCGGCTGGTGCCCTGAAGTCTTCCGAGGCTGAGCTGGAGCAGAGGCTGAGAGAGGAGCAGCGCGAGAACCTGGCCCTGCTGCCGGCTCAGACTAGTGACTGTCCTAAGACTGAGGCTGAACTATTGCAAGACAAGCAACGCCTCTCCCTTCAGTTGCAACAGACTCAAAAACAGATGGAGGTAATTACAATGAGTCTCACTGGTATTATAATTTGACCATTTAATGTAAGATTAATTTGAGCAAAAGTAAGGATTACCTTTTTCCAGTTGCACCATTACTTAAATAACAAATTGTAACTTGCATTTATGTATGTTTCTACAAGGCCTAGTTTTCTTTAGCATTAGTGTGTTCTCTTTTAAGCATGTTCTTTTTGTCTATCAGGTGATTCAAAAGAGGATGGAGGAGTTGAAGGTGCAGGCAGATGCATCTAGTCAAAAACATCTTGCCATGCTTCGAGAGCTGAGCTTAAATTTAAAAGCAAAAGAGGACCTCATTCAGAAGCTTCAAGCAAAACTGACAGAGACTGAGGTAGACTAGGCTTTACACTAGCATAATTGTTTTGTTTTGTTTTTATTTATTTATTCAGATATTTGATGTTTGGAGGTTTTTCTATCCATAAACCCTTTTTGTTTTGTTTTTTTTCTTCTTTCATCCAGGCTCTGGCAAAGACAAAAATGCCACCAAGTGCTGCTGAAATGGAGGCCATGAAAGACAAACTGGTGAAGATGGAGCTGGATCACATTGCTGTAACTACTGGTCATGAAAAAGAGTAAGACCCTTTGGCCCTTTTATGACTTTCTGCACTAATTGTGTGTGTTTGAATAGTGAAGCTGAATTTCATCAATACTGCAGTGGACAGCCAGTTTATGTATGTATTTATTTGAAACTTTCTAGAATAGCAGAGTTAGCTTCAGTGTTGGAGCACAGAGAAGAGGTCATTCGCAAACTGAAGGAGAATCTCAGAAAAATCCAACAGGAGGAAGAGCGTTCATGTAAGGGCATTTCATTTTTTATCTTCATATAAGAGATTCAAGAGATTCACTTTTCGGCTAATTGGTGTTCTAATTTTCAGCAGTCATGGAGGGTGAGCAGACCCATTCTAAAACGGGGTCCCAGACCAAAACTACTGCGTGCACTAAAGAAAAGAAAATTGAGGAGCTTGAGAAGAAAAATGCACAATTTGAAAGGTAATGTTGGGTTAGGTTAAATACTGACTAGTCAAGTAAATGGGTCACAAAGTGCTTGAAAATCAGGGAGGTGTACCATGTCTGAAGCTGTTTCTACTGTGGCTTCTCATGAGTATTTCTGTTTCTGCACAATAACATGACATCCTCCCTGTTCATCAGTCCCATCTCTCACCTCATACACATAGAGTACAACTCGCATAACTTATTCCAGACATGGTGCTGATGCCTAGTATCAAACCTGACGGGATTTTGCAAGAGGAAAGACAAATCGGGCCAATCGCCACAGTTTCTCCATGAAAAATGCCATTAATTCCAACAATTTGTCTCAGGACATGTTCAGCAGGTGAACAAAAGGGTTTACCTGGCCCTTTTTCTTTCATTTGCTAAGTAGTGACTCCATAATTTTTTGCCAGGGTTTGTCCAACCATATGTTGAAGACGTGGTCCAGCTTGAAGTCCCCCCTGAATAAATGCTCTTTCTGATTTCCAGCCTTGTGACCAAGCAGCAAGAAGAAATCACTAAATGGAAGAACAGGGCGTGCAAATTAAGGCAAGAGAGCAAGAAAGAAGCTCCTCAGTCTCCACGCACTCCAGTCAAGCGGCAGCATCCACTGATCAAATGTGAGCTGAACTCTCCCAAAAGAGCCTTCATCGATTCTCCAAAAAGCAAGTTCTTTGACTCTCGCACTGGCGTGGACCCCTTGTCGGTTCAGTGCCCTAAGCAGTTCTTCGATAACTCCAGCCTCGGAACCGTGTCAGGTACGTAGCTGTGTTTGTTGCTGTGATTTTGGCGATTTAAACTTGTGATAGGAGCTGTAAGGGAATTTGTCGGTCTGGATCTTTCTTGTTAGAAATGCCGTCTGAGGATTCTTCAAAAAGCGACGATGAGGGTAATATACTGTGATCTGTTTGTGGTGACTTTTCACTAATCACAGCTCTCACTTCCCTGTCACACTTGGGGTTTGGGCAACTGTGGGCACTAACCTTGTCCCTAACGTCACAGGCCGGGTTGTTAAGAAATGTCTGGGTCCAGTACTGGTTTTAAGGGACTAAAATACTGGCTTTTATCATTTTAATTTTATATTGTTTTGACTGATTCAGTTGTCTGTAAAATTTGAATTTCATGTTTCATAACTCAAGTCCCGCCCTAGAGCTACAATATTCAAGACCATTCGGATTTTTTCTGTTAATTACTGATTTTTCCTGTATGTTTAGTTCCCTTTATTAAGGTCCTTTTATCCTGTATATTGTATCAGACATTGAGGAAAGACGAAGCTAAATGTAAATCAGGCGTAAATTTGAGCCTCTTGGATGTTCAATACAAATATTTTTGTTTTATCTTTATCTTCTATTTTTCTTTTGTTCTTTCTCAGAAGCCAGCACCAGTTCAGCTGGCAGCTCTAATGGGGCGAATTCAGACAACTGGTGGAATCTCCCAAGCTCTTCACCACGCAGGCCAAACGTCAATGTGGATGCAAATGAGTGTGTAACACAGTGATTGGGTCTTCCTTAGTTTTAAGCGTTGTAATTATTTTAACGAGCTTCTTAATATGTTCTGTTTCTGTGTGTTTGTCATTGTGGAATAAACTGTTTACTGTTTTCTTTTAATTAAAAACACTTACTGTTTTAATAAGTGGTGTCCTCAAGTTGATCTGGTAAAATTGAACATCAAATGAAAATGTAAAGATAAAGTAAATCAGTTGGTGGTTAATCAGTTATTGCTCTATTACACCATAAATATAACATGATCATTTTCAGCAGCTTTGGGCTGAAGCAGGTCTTAATTATTAGGGAATAACAGCATGGGCATTATGATGGTTGGGTACTCAGCCACAAACAACAATCTGACATTGATACCTGTCTGTCACAGCCAGTATCAACTTTTCCAGCAGTTTAGGCTACACTAGCCCGTCTGTTATCTCGGACTAACTGAGAACAGCTGTGCCTCAGTTAGCCTTGGAATTTGGAAAAAAAAGGGTTGGGATGTTGCCTCTTGTAGGAACATTCACACAAAGTTGGACAGTCAAAAGTCAAAGCAAGACTGGTACCAACATAAGTGAGGCAGCTGGTGGTCACGTAGTTAGGGAGCTATCCATGTGATAAAATATTGTGTGTTCGTATCCAGGACTGCTAGTGGCACCACTGAGGTACCCTTTCTCGCACACCCCAGGAGGTGCTGTGCTCCTGGGTGCCCACTGCCTCACTTGGTGAACGGGATAAAAATAAAAAAAAAACTTGCTCAAAAATGAGTGAAGGTAAAAGTAGCCTACTTTTTAGATTCCGAAAATGGTCAACTGAGCCCCAAAAACAACCGGTTTGGCTTTTCTAGCTGATCGTGGCCAGGGGCAGGGGAACAGGATCCCGAGAGGGTGTGAATAATTTACAGGTGTGTAACGGGACGCTCCTAGCGTGTGTACGAGGTGTCTCTCGTCCTGCATCCTCTTCTGATTGGTCGATGTCCCGTTATTGATCTGAGCTCATGATTGGTTTCTGCTCCCGCGAACAGTAACCGAACCCTCGCGCGCTGATATTTTTTCATTGTTTCTACCTGGAGACGGCGGCTGGAGCGCGTCCGTTGGACTGCGCGCGCGGAAAGCTGAGAGGAGCGAAGAGTAACGGACCCAGTCGGTGTTTGTGTGTGTCGGAGGGCTGTGTACGGACAGGACATCTCCAGAAAGGGCAGTTATCTTGGCATCTGTCCGCCGGAGCGGTGAAGAAGGGGAAATGCAGCAACCAGGGGTCCAGCCAGCGGGGGAGAGCCGAGACCCCTCAGGTCAGGAAAGACTGAGGCATTCATGCACTGCACTCAATATACACACACACACACACTTCACTCACTCTTTAAACTTTATTTCTACAATTCACCTGCTTAGAGCACATTCATCTTTCACTCATATTCTCTGTCCCTGGACTGTTCTCGAGCAGAAATCGGATTGTCTCATCTGCACTTGGAGTATGTGCTCTTCAGTTTTTAACTTATTGGCGGTAAGAACCAGGAGACACTGGAACTACAGCATTTGAAACCATCAGTGCACTCTGCTGTGTTTCCACTTTTATATGTAGCCTAATGCATATGTGCCTTTATTTGACTCTGCATGTCCCTCTTTTTAGAAAATAAATTATATGCCAAACTTTTAAAAAACATCATAAGGCATTCACGAACATTTAATGTAGTAACTTTTTGTGAAGAAGCTTTCAGAGACATCCAGGGGCGCATGGTTTCATTCAGTACTCCATTCCAATCTGGCTGGGGAGGTTTGTCAAGAATCACTAAACATCCTAGGATGCTGGCACTGTATAGTTTAGCTGTAGTTGTGTACATCACCAGGGACCATCTGTAATTATTGGCTGTGCTGTTTCACAACATCAGCTTTAAGACCTTATTTTGAGATGTCCATCCACCAGTCATGAATGCTGCATGATGCTCTTGTTTTCAGGCTCTTTGTACAGCCACAGTTTTTAAGCCGCCTGACAACATGATCTGCAAAGCTAAAACTGTTTATCTGGGCAGAAGGCATTTTTGTATTGTGGAAGACTCAAACAATAAATACAAATAAATTAGTTTTGTAAATTGTGATTGTTCATGTTGACCATTTCCACATTTCTCCTCAAAGCAACCCTGTATTTGTCGTTATTTTTCCTTTTTTTTTGTTATATTTTATTGATCTCAGAGGAAATCACTAATCACTCTGCATTTAATCCATTCACTCGAGTGAAACGGTGGGCAGGAACAGTGTATGGGGATAGTACTTTACTCAAGAGTACCTCAGAGGTGCCACTGGTAGTCCTGGGATTTGTACCCACAGCCTTCCGATTGCAGGGGCAACTCCCTGACCACCAGACCACAAATCTGCCCTGGTTCAGCCCATAAATACTACATTAAGTTATACCTCAACAAGTTAAATAAGTAATAACTTATTGCTCCTAATTAGTGTTGAGAGTACAGTATTTACCGTACTTACAAAAGCTGTTGAAATATATTTTTCACACGGGATATTTCAGTGCCATATGATGATTTGTTTCACCATTATTAGTAAAAGAAAAATGTTATTACAGTTAATGGGTAGTAATTAAAATTTGGCCTGTGAACACAACTCTGAACATTTAGTATAACTGTATAAATTATTGCAATTAAAAATTGAATTCTTTTGTTTGTTTGTTTGTTTTTTTCATTTTAAGTAAGTTTTTTATTCATTTCCTGAGCCACTTAACTGGGGTGTTGCTGGAGCCTGTCCCAGTGGTCATAGAGCAAACGGCGGAGAACCAGCCTGTACAGGTCACAAGGCAGGCACAGACACAACAAGATATTCAGCATCTCCAGATAAACTGGCATGCATGTCTTTGGGCTGTGGGAGAAAAACAGATCTAGTGGTGGAAACAAGGACACGGGGAGAACAAACAAACTCCTAGACGTCAATGATTAACAGCCTCGCTTCCAGCTGTCTTTACTTTATAGTGAATACTCCATGAAATGATACTCTGCACTGCTGTGTACATGCGAAGTCACATCTACAGTCACACAGAATCATTTGTGGAGTGAAGCAGAACATGTGTTTGCCTCCCCTCCACCGGTGGATGTATCCAAAATTGGATTGTAACTGCTAATTTATTCTAATGCTGTCTATAGGGCTTCCACAAGAAAAACACACTGCCTATCATTTTAAACAGTTTACACTCCCATGTAATTTAACACTGAACACAAAGAACATGTACATGATAGCATTGTACATCCCAGATAGAAGTGAAGTATATATAAGGTGTTTATGTTTTTTTATGTCTTTGTTTTGTTATGATGTTCCAACAGAGCAGTACTCGAAGCGGCGCCGGACAGCACTCTGGTGCACCGTGTCTCTGCTCATGCTGTCCGTGGTTGTGCTGGTGATTGGGCTCCTCTCTGCCACCCGCACTGGCAATGTAGCAGTAGCTGGGTACTACCCTGGCATTATAGTGAGTAACATTATTGTCTAGGCTTTTAAGTCAATCTCTTTCTATGCAGTTTCATTAGTTTAATGGACACAAGTGTTTCGTCTTTGCTTTCATAAAATGTGACAACTTTCTGGCAAAGATGAGTGTCCAAAGTTTGGCTGCCTGTGAGTTTGATCAGGGGTTCAGATACACTGCTGGCTTAATGAAAGGGAACGGGGTGTAGAACTTACGTAGAGCGTATGTATGTGCAGATTTATTATTCAGTTTTTAATCGTAATACTTATTATTCTACAAACTAGACTGGAATCAGTATGAAGTTGGAATCTATAGGAACCATGAAGTGAGTAATGAATGCAGGCATACAAGTAGGGATTAAGAACCAAGGACTGACTAACTCCGCTTCTGTTTTATCCTAGCTGAGCTTTGGAACGTTCTTGGGTATTGTTGGGCTGAACGTGGTGGAGAATCGTAGACCCATGGTGAGTAACAGGTATTCCTTCCATCTCCACCTCTCCAAGAAGAAAAAAGGGGTTTTTCCGTTCTTAAATTTGACGTCACTTATCAGATTTTAGTTGCAGTAATAAAATTTGCAGTGACATAAAAATATCGACATAATATATATATCAGTATAGTATATTAACTGTTCTCTTATATGCACCTTGATGCATCGTGGTATTAGATTTTTTATTTTTCTTCCTCACACGCAAACGTTCTTAGGAAAATAGATTAAAATGGTATTTCGCGTATTCACTTCATTTTTTATTCATTTGGTCCCAGATATACGCTGCCCTATAGAGTTTAACTCCAACCCTAATCTAACACACTTGAATTTCTGTTCATATATGCTAGTCTCTATTTTCTAAACATGACAGGCTAATGCTAACTAGCTCCATTTTCCTGGTTAGCTTCATATTCTAACAGTCATTAATTCTTGTAGGTTCTGGCATTTATCTAATGATGTTTAATGTTTATTTCAATACTTTGCTTTAAGTTTACATTCTATAAAAACACAAAGAGCAGAGCCATTACAGATGATACACTAATTGATTAATTGATATTTGGGAGAATGTTATAAGCTTGCTGTGTCCAACCACTCGCAACAAAATCTTTCTTGTTCTAGGGAATAAGGAAAACTAGCAGTTTAGCTTTCTCACATTTCCCAGTGCTGCCCATCCTGGTAGGTAACAGAAACCGCGGGTGTGTTCTGTGAGTTTAAACTCTTGTCTGAAGTCCAAGTCAAAAAGACGAATTGTGAGTCTTTTCTTAGTTGACGGTCTGCGTCACCAAATTGAATTGAAGTATTATGCTAGGTGTTTTGTTCAGAATCTGTGTTCCCTTGTCATTCATGTACACAAACTAAGCATAATTTGATTTTGGTGCTTTGATTTGTTTATTTTTGGTTCAGGCAGAAGACTGTAATGGTTGTGTAACACATGAAAGTAAGGGATCGTGTTGCAAACAAATGTCATTTTTACTTGGAAGTACATGACAAATAACATTACTGCATAAATGGGCCTTCTCTTGTTGGGTGTCCAATCGTATGTGCGGTCAGAAATGCTCACTGTGATTGGTTGATGGCTTGGAAGGAGAATAAAAGGAAATTGTGTTAGCATTGGTGAATAACTGCATTTCCCAGAAAACTCCTGATGCTCATGTTTCAGCCGTCATGTCATTTGAGTGAGGTGACTCTAAACTGGCTTTCCAGTTCTCAATATGAGCAGGTAAACATTCACAAAATACACAAAATATGACACTATAATCAGAAGAAAAAAATATTTAAAAATACAAAATAACATTATGTCCCAGGGACAACAGTTGAAAGGTGACTTTTTCACCCTCGTCACTGTTTACTTCGTACACAGTATGTATGTCCCATGGGCACACAACTATGACTGTATAGTAAAGTAAAAGTAAAGTAAACATACAAAGAGAGACTATTGCATGGCAGCATCTGTGAACTACTTCAGTCACTACGGCAACCGAGGTGTTGTTTGTTAATTAATAATGACTGTCTTTGGTGTAACCTGAATTGCTGCACCTCTGTGGCTTCCTGCTTTCTGTGCTGCCAGAAATGTTAGACTCACTACTACAGCAAACAGACACAACCTTATAGATCCTTGTAGAGCTGCACACACTTGTGTTTCATTTATGTATTAACCCTTTGAAGTCTTGAGGCGTTATTCATTTGTGATTGTATTTATGCAAACATTGTGCAATTTATGTTTTGATGTGAAACAAAAATAGAAATGTATAAGACAAACTAAAATTACAAACTCAGATTTTACACAACCTAACTGTGTGTCTGTGCATCATGATGTATTAAAACTAGGGAACACGGGTGTGACTGCTGAAAGCCATTACAAAATACTGAATATACACAAAATTATCATTAAAAATTAGCATTTTTAAAAAAAATTCACGCTGAGAGTCAGATACAGCTACATTGTAAGTGTGGCATTAAATAGCAAAGTTGAATACAGAAACATCTGCTACATATTTATATTAGTTGTGTTAGTTAGTGCCAAGCTAACAGTTTAGCTATGACACATGGACATAAATTGTATGCTTATGTGCCTGTAACACATTCAGACGTGAGGTTTATTTTTCTATTGCTGATTTACACATTAATAATTAGGGCTGCACCATATATCGTCTTCTAAATGTCATCACAATATCGGCCTCTGTGATACTGATATCACAACAGCCTGTAATATGCAAATGAGATTCAAACCAATCACTGGGTTTCTGACAGGGCAACCAGTCACAGCTATAGGTGAGATATTGGGTGTGGTGATGAATTGTAATCCAACTGAAAACCTAATATTTAGTGAATGAATGGGCAGGGCTAAACAAGTCAGACAAAGGAGATTTATATTATTTAAATGTAACATTACAAAAACTGTGCTCATAAAAGTTTATTTTAAAACTTCTTTTCCATACATGAACTTTATGTATTTGGCGAATAAACATACCATTTGATACAGTATTAACAGACTTTAAGCTGTTTTTTCCCCCAGAAAAGTGATGATACAGGCCCATTAGTATACTGAAAAGCATTGCAATTGCAATATGAAACAGTAAAATTGCAATTCTGATGTTTTGTCCTCATCATGCAGCCCTAATAATGATTTGTCATATTCAGTTCTTTTTCTGCATGATTGAATAAGGCCCAGGAGAATGACAATGACATAATATTGCCTTATTCATGTTTACCTTAAATTTAAGTATAAAGGGACAGGAATACAGACTGCTGAATGCTGGGGGAGCCTCAAACAGCTACTGTAGGAGTGGTTCGCTCTAAAGCGCTAAGAGGCTGAGAACTTTCTGCCCTTTTAATCACAAGCTCAGCAGCTGGGGAGCCAGTAGTCGGTATCTGGACAGTATTTATGTGTGTGAAAGAAAGGTCTGTTTACCTCATGGTGTAAATCTGTCATCAAACAGCAAAATGTTTGTGAGCTACTGATTACATACAGCACAGCAACATCCTCCATTTAGGGTTTAACAGCATTACAACACTGAGCAGCTCGACAAACAAAAAATTGAAAAGGCTACTAGCTAACCGCTAATCGGACTACTGAAAGGCATGTTTACCACACAAATACTGTAATTAAATCACACTTCTATGCTAGAATGCAGTACAGTAATCCCCCAGTTTTACGCGGATCAGGAGTCACGGATTCAGTCACACGCTGTTTTTTATTTTATTTTTAAGAACCAAACTCATCGTTTTACGTGGAAATCCCCACAATAACGCGGAAACTGCAAATATCCTCGCCTTTTTTTTTTTAGAACCGAACTGTATTACCACCACCAGCCCAGCGGTGGCAGTAATACACTGATAAGTTGTCAACCACCATAAAAAGAAGAAGCAGCCTGATGCAGCATGACTGCTCTGTGTGTTGTGTTTTAGTGTTTTAACCCACCCCCCATTTTCAAGTTATCTCAGTTTAAACGTAGAGAGAGCGTAGAGAGAGTTACTTCAATGTTTCTTTTGTGTACAAGTTTTTGCACGCTGCTAATGCTAACCATTAATGCTAACAGTGTTTCTCGCTCTCCCTCTCACACACCTATTCACACACTCACACACCCACCCACCCACAAATAAACCAGTATTTCCTACCCTGTCCCTGACTTAACTGAGCATCAGCACAGAGAACTGTCGAGTTCTTTTGTGCATGAGTCTTTGCTCGCTACTAATGCTAACTGCTAATGCTAATGTTTTTTTAAGAAATAAAGTTTTCTGATTAGGATTATTTATTTACTTTTACATTTTCATTATGGGTAATGCATTAAACTATAAAATGATATTAAAGTGTTCTGGGAGCATATATGGGGGCATATTTGGGGTGTACACTATAAAAATAGGCATTTTTAGGCACAAACAAAACACAACAATGCAGTTTTTAAATATACTTGGGTGCTCTTGGAACATAACCCCTGCGAACAGCGGGGGATTGCTGTATTTGTTTCACCATGTAAAATTAATTCTGACATACTGATACAGATACAAGGTAATACACATATTCCCTCAAGCCTGTCCTGTTGATATATTAATATGTTGTATTGATATATTAAATGCTGCAGGCAAAATATTCAGGTCAACGATTAATAATCTTCCCATTTTCTCGACCCTTGTTGGTTCAGAGAATAAGTTGGTGGGTTGTAGCCACAGCCATTTGTTGAGAAGTCTCCATGTGTGATTTAAGGCCCCACAGGCAGCGATCGCAGAACATTCTTTAAAATTTAATGACGGAGACGCTGGCACTCACACACACACACACACACACACACACACACACACACACACACACACACACACACACAGTGTCAGTAGATACACC
>JBBPCW010257261.1:0-13143 GCA_037974425.1 Phenacogrammus interruptus
GATTTCTTGAGCACTGATGTACGTCGCTCTGGATAAGAGCGTCAGCTAAATGCCGTAAATGTAAATGTAAATGTAAACATTCACAGTTGATAAATTGGGCTAAAATAGATGGCTCTGAGTGATACTAAATAAAGAGCCGTTTGGGAGCCGTAAGAGCCGGCTCCTTTAAGGGAGCCGAGCCAAAAGAGCCGAATCTTTGAAAAGAGCCGAAATTCCCATCACTAGTGCTGTGTTCCTGGCGGCCCACTGCCTCACTTGGTGAATAGATTAAATACAGAGGAAGAATATCGTGCTGTTAACTCTGTTGGCTGTGGTGTGTTTACTTCACACATTCTAACATCAACAGCCAGTGTCTAAAACACGAGAAAACCACATCCAGAGGTTTGAATCAGGTTACCACCTACAAACATGGTGGGAAAGTACACGGGAAGATGAATGAATAAACTGGATTTTGTGTGTAATTTGGCAGAAAATCTGTTCAGTTAATAAATCAGATCTGAGCTGCCCATGTGAAGACCTAAGTCCGACACATTTGCCAGCCAACCCTGCAAGATCCATGATGCATGCTTCAATATACAAGTGACACTCCAAACAAGTATCTGAATAAAACTTGGTAATGAGTAATTCACAGTATAACGCTGACAATTTAACACCTGCTCATTCAAAGATGAAGAAAAAAGCACTAAAAGAATAGAAAGATCTGAGATCTACAGAAAAAATAAAAATGCATTGGTTTTCCTGGTTCAGGTTTATGTGCTGCACACTGTTTAATCCACACCCTCAACTTCTACTCTTTTGTGTTGGATATAAAAAGCAGGTCAAATTGTTCTCTCCACTGCAAACTCTTGAGATAACAGTTATCTTATTTAAGTTTCTCACAAACAACATTGCAAAAGGTTCTGAAGCTATTTCAGAGATGCCAGAGTCTAGTTACTATTGCTAAGCTCCTTTTGCTTAAGGGCAGTGGGTTTATAGGGCAGTCTGAGCAGCCACTGACACATTCATTAACCAGTGGGGACCACTGGGAACCTAGTAAATGTACTGTAATCAAGTTCCTCATAGGGTCAATTTTGCTGCACCTGCTCTTGGTACACTATATGGACAAAAGTTTTGGGACATACCTGTTTTCAGGCTTCGGGCTAGACCCCATATTCAAGTGAAGGGCTTAATCTTAATGCTTCCACAGACCAAGACATTTTTGATGCCGCCATGCTTCCAACTTTGTGGAGTTTGAGGAAGAATATTTTCTAGCATGACTGAGCCCCAGTGCACAAAGCAAGCTCAATAAAAACATGGCTGGATATGTTTAGTGTGGAAGAACCCCATCCAACACCTTTGGGATGAACTGGAACAGAGATTATGAGCCAGGTCTTCTCATCCAACATTAGTGCCTGACCTCATAAATGCTCTACAAAACGAATTGGTACAAATTCCCACAGAAACTCCAAAATCTTGTGGAAAGCCTTCCAAGGAAAGTGGAAGCCGTTCTAGTTGCAAAGGGGGACCAGTTCTATATTAAAGTCTTTGTATTTGAAAGCAATGCCATTAACAGCCCTGTTGGTGTAATGGTCATGCATCTCAATATTTTTGTCCGTAGTGTATATGTGCCAGCCAAGCTTGTGTTGCCCACATTTGTCTGTCGAATTGTGTGATTGTACTACAGATGTTCAATCAAGTAAAAGAAACATTGCAAATAATCTACTTAAGTATTAAAACATTCTTTGTTACTGTTTATCATTCTCAGTCATAAGTCCTATGATTCCGCAGATCTAATGCAGAGATCACTGACAAAATATATTAAAGTGATTGTAATGCTCCTATTCCAGAAGCGTGATAAAACCTGGTGGCAGGTTTTATCACAATAGTGGAGCAGAGAAACCAAAGACCCTATTACATCATCCTGTATTTGATACGCATCAATGCATTCAACTCAAGACTTGAACAGCAGCCAAACGAGAACGAGAGTGTTCCAGTAAAGCTCCAGCCAGCTCCACCGGCCGGGTCATTCATTCAGAGGGAAAAGCCAGTACAATATAATTTATAGGAGGAAATGGATGTGGCTATTTAGAAGTGCCGTTCTGGACACTATCCCAGAACCTAAAGATCGTTCCATTAAAAGCGCCCTTGACTTTGCTGGAGGGATTGTCAATGGTGGATCAATAGGTCTGGTCCAGCTGGCCAGTGGGGGTCGGGCCAGAAGCTCTGCTTGTAAAGAGCAGTTTTTAGAATCAGAAAGAGTAAAATGAGGCTCTGAAACAATGGACAAAAGTACTGGGACACATCTGTTTTTCACGGTTTTGGGAAGGTCCCTTACTTCCAGTGAGGAGCAATACTAATGCTT
Source organism: Phenacogrammus interruptus (assembly GCA_037974425.1). Classification (NCBI taxonomy): domain Eukaryota; kingdom Metazoa; phylum Chordata; class Actinopteri; order Characiformes; family Alestidae; genus Phenacogrammus; species Phenacogrammus interruptus. The sequence goes on from JBBPCW010257261.1 coordinate 2,342, forward strand.
CAGCATTCAGACATTTTGGACAACATCATGCTTCCAATTTTGTGGACACAGTTTGTGGAAGAACATTTTCTATTCCAGCATGACTGTGTCCCAGTGCAAATTCCCACAGAAACTCCAACATCTTGTGAAAAGCCTTCCAAGAAGAGTGGAAGCTGTTGTACCTACAGAAAGGAACAAACTCTCTGTGTCTCTGTGTCTGAATGCAATGCCATTAATGTCCCTGTTGTTGTAATGTGCTGTCTGTCTGTCTGTCTGTCTGTCTGTCTGTCTGTCTGTCTGTCTGTCTGTCTGTCTGTCTGTCTGTCTGTCTGGCACCCTTGGTAACAACGGTTAAATGTGACATTAAATCTGACAAATTTAGATGAAAGTCTAATCTTTATTTGAATTTAGTCCAAAAATCCTTTGTTGTTATAAATAAATTGTCCACTGAAACTGGAATGGCCAACAGGAGGCCTTCAGAAAAGGGGTTAACTCATTTGAAATCAGTGCTCAGTATAATAAATGCTCAGTAGACGGACCCTAAAGAGGAACTCAACAAACGGTTTCTTTACAAACTGAACTCAGCAGGCTGATAAACCACTGACTGATAAATCACTGTGATAAACCAACAGCTGAACTGAACTGTCTCCTCAGTGTTGGGCAAGTTTAGGAGTGATAAGATTAGCACGGACGTATTGGACTCATGCTCAGGACTGTGGGAGTAACAGCGGACAGTAGCAAGCAATGAGAGCAAAAAAAAAGACGGGTGACGTGAAGGGAACTGCAAACCAGTAACAGCAACAAAAAAAACCTTCACAAATGAAGTAAAGACTACAAAAGCAGAGGTTTTTTTTCCCTATATTATCAACATGTCTTCATAATGCATGTTTTCCGTTTACTATTTACTTTACCAAAACAAAGCTTTTAACATTTTACTACTTTTATTTTATCCTACTTGTGTTAAGTCTTCTTTTTTCATTATGCAACCTTGATGTTCGATTGTTATCTGTATATGGCAAAACATGAAACATGATGCTATATTCTGAACATGCAACCTTTTGTATAATGGTACACATGGCTGAATACATAGCATACAGTAAATTAAATATTCTGTGTATTTGAACAGTGGTGAGAGAGTCTTTTAGCTCTTCAGTATCATTTAACAGTCTCTTAGTAACAAGTTCTTCCTTTTATGACTAATGCACAAGGATGGATTTCATTCCAGGCTCTGAATGCCTTGTAATTGTTCAAACTGACATGATGCCAAAGAGCAAGACCTCCCTAATCTGCCTCTGAGCGCTTCCTGTCCGTGCTGGAGGCCCGACTACATACCATCTCTGGCCGGAGATAACCACCTTGCTCATGTCATACTAGTTTTTATACAGAAAACCTTGCATTTGCATCCTTATAGCTAGCTCATTAAGCTGGAAAACATAAAAGAGGTTAAACAGAGTTTTTCTCTAGAGGCCTCTTTGGGATCCTGGACGTGAAACAAAAGTGTTTTGTCGCTGCACTTTGGGAATACTTGGGAACTGCCTTGGCAACAAAGGGTGAAAAGGAAGTGAAGTTTTTTCCCCCCACATATGTGAGGAAATGTCGCCCTCTAGTGGTGCACATGTAAAAGACAACAACATTTCATTTGCACATTTAGACAGAAACACCCATCTCTATCAGAAACAGTCATTGTTATGGGTCTAATAGTTGACATATAGTTTTTTTCCAGTCTTGGGATGGCAACATCTGCTACATTCATACCTATAATAAACAGCTGTAGTTCCACAAACAGTCTTCCAGTCCCGGACTTGAATAACCCAGCTCTAACCCAGCTCTGAGTATCCAGTTTCAGAACACAGAGCCACTTTAGGTCGGAGGGTTTTAGGTGGTGGACCATTTTCAACACCACAGGGCCTGATGTACACATTTCTAAAACACTTCCACATCATTGTCACTGCTGTGCTGAGGGTGGTCCACCATGTGATCAGCAGCAGTTCTGTGGTTGTGATCTTTGATGAATGAGATGCGTAACGACAGAAGGAACCCCAAGGACTAATGAAGTTGGCTGGTAGGAAGCGTTAGTCTTCTCCACATAATCTCCACTAGAGGGCGACATTTCTTCACATATACATAAATAAACATTATCCCTGATTGTCAAGAAAGCATTTTTGTTACACTTTACAGTCCCTGGTTTACAAAGTGAACTTGTGAGGTTATTAATGTCCAGTGAGTAGATGTATAAGGTGTATCTAAAAAACGTGTCCAGTGAGTGAAAGTATATGGTGTTTTGGTGTATGGTGCATATAGCTATCCAATGAGTGTTTCAAATAAAGTGGTCGGTGAGGTTTTGTAGTTTTTTTCGAGGAGGGTGAGTTATACAGAGGTGTAGTGCAACCAATTTTGGTTACTTTAGAAATATTTGCAAAATCAATATTAGTTATGTATAATAATAATAATAATAATAATAATAATAATAATAATAATAATAATAATAATAATAATAATATATGTTCATTTGTTTATGCCACATTGTTGGTCTATTTAAATACATAAATCATATTCATTTTCCAAATATGACCAATTTATAACAAAACAAAGCACAGACAACTGATTCAAGTTCATCACAGATGATTTACTCATAATTAATCAATGTAATAAAAGGTGGACAAACAATTTTCATCTTACAAATATATAACTGTCTACCGTCATATTAATACATCATATATCTTTAACGTTATACATTGTTTTACTTGATTGTCCAGGAGTGTTAAGCACTAAATGTGCACCTACAGACAGACACTATGTGCAACATAAGGACAATACAATATTCTTTGCATAGGTCAGTATGATCATTTAGAGTGCCGCAATTAAAAATCTTACATTACAAAATACAAAATATTACACACTAAAGGGACTGTATGCGTTTGCAAAAATTCATCACAGTGGATAGAACACAACAAACCACAACAGCAAGACCATCTAATGAGCATTTTACCTTCTGGTCCTAATAGACCCCACACCATTGAACTATGCATAAATATTTCCCCCCAGTTTTTAGCAACCTGACCAAAGCTCTACCAACACACAGCTTGTTCTTAAGGCAATGGCTAGATTCCCTGTTTCTGGTCAGTCCCAAAAGTACAGAGACGATGGACCAAAAAAATGACAGATGAACACAAAGGTTGACCATACACGTCTTTCTAGACCACACAGACTGACATAACAGACAAAGACCAAGGCATAACTGGGCTTTTAGGAACATGTCAGTAAATTAGTTGATACAGATTAGTGCACAAACAACAGCACACATAGACAACTCACTCAGAGTAATTCTAACCCCCTAAAACTCCCCCTAAATACTCCAGTGTTTTAACCTGATTTCCATTTGCTGCATCTGCAATGTACAGTGTACTGCAGGGACCACACACCTCAACTGCCCTGCACGGAGAAAAGAGCCGGAAAGCTACTGACTGAAAGCACAATAATGACAATAATAAAAGCCAATGGGCAGGCCATGATACACTATATAGACAGAAATATAGGGACACACTTGTTTTCAGACAGAAATATAGGGACACACTTGTTTTCCAGGGTTTGGGCTAGACCCCTTAGTTCTGGGAAAGGGGAATCTTAATGCATCAGTATACCAAGACATTTTGGACAACGCCATGCATCCAACTCTATATTACACTCTATGTATTTAAATGAGTGTCATTTAAGTCCCTGTTAGTGTAACAGTCAGGCGTCTCAATATTTTTGACCAATGGGCAGCATTTTGACTTTTTAATTATCCTAATTAACAATATGTCACAGATACAGCAGGTCTGGATCAGGGTGAAACATGCTGGAGTATTCCTCTTCCATTCCTCCTTACATGTTAATTCTATAGAGTCAATAATAAGCCTGCAGTTCAAGAGGTAAGGGTCAGTTTCACAGTTAACTTCAGAGGTTTTCTTGTAGTTGGTTGTTTTAAGGCTGTTTCAGGTTGATATGTGCATTTGTGCTGAATCACAAGGGAAGGTACAACAGCTTAGGAAACTATTCAGTTTCAAACTATCTCTCACCTCCTCCAGAAGGGAGGCTTCCTGCTTGGAGGTGTTATTTGCGGATACATGGTACAATATGATGGAGATATTTCTAGTTTTCTGCATTTCCTGAGGTTTAGTCTGGTAAATAAGATACAAAAAAACAAACAAAAAGAAAAGTAAGTGCATATCCTCTTCAGTCTTTAAAATGAGTGATTAGATTTTTTTTTCTCCAAATCAACTTCCCTCAACTTGGGGTTAAGGGTCTTGCTAAGGATCCCAGTGGTGGTCTGCTGAAGGTAGGATTTGAACCCATGACCTCTTGGTCCAGAGGCAAGTATCCTACCTGCTAGGCCGCAACCACCACCTCATGGTGATTAGAAATATAAATGTAAAATGTAAATATAAATGTATGTAAATGTGTTTCGAATGTGCACTCGCATAAAAAAAGTTCGCCGTTACAAAATGCACTTACAAAAATATGAAATTTCTTCGTATTGCAAATGTGTCATTTTTTCATTCAACTAAGTCAGTCTGAATAATATAATGAGTGAGAATTAAAATAAATTTTTTGTTATTCTTTCGCGGATAGATTTATGTAATCAAGTTCCAAAGGACTAGAAGAAGAAACGGAACTGAAGTACATTTTTCTCTTGTGTGTAAGAATGCCTGTTAAATGGGGGATGCTGGTGAAACGGGTTCGGTTATGTGGAAATGTTCCGAATGGCGCTGGCAGCTAGTGTTTCCCTGCGAGTGGTGATGAAGGCCTGCTGTTTCTCGTAGTAAGCAGCTTCGTTGATGAACGTAGGGTACACTGGACCAGGACCTTCAAACGGGATAGACCTGCCATCAAACGTCTGGAACATTGGATCACCCGGGTTTAATGGCTCCCAGTCACAGTCCTGCATGAGAAAAAGAGAGAGAGAGACAGAGAGAGAGAGAGACAGAGACCAAGAGATAGAGAGAGACAGAGAGAGAGAGAGGGAGAGAGAGGGAGAAAGAGAGAGAGACAGAGAGAGAACAAGAAGGAATGAGAGAGAGAGAGATGAGAGAGAAATACAAAGAGGGGGAGAGATGAGAAAGAAAGAGAGAGAAGGAGTGAGAGAGAGAGCGAGAGAGAGAGAGAGAGAGAGAATGTGTTTTTGGTGGGAAATTGCTGAAACTTGAGTAACTGTGAATACAGAAGGTGCCTACAAACAATGAGCTCAGAGGAGTACAATAACAATGTAAGATACACCAGCAAGATTATTAGAGATTTGTTTCTCAAACAAATGAACTGTGAATGGCACGGATATACACTGAGGAGTTGATAGCTGAGTAGATAGTGTCACGGCTCGGCCAGCTCGGCCACTGTTTTGTGTTTGTTTTTTTGGGACTTTTATTTTGACATTCATGTCTGTTTTGTGTTTCCAGGTGCCCTGTGTTTAGATTGGTTGATTATGTCTTGTATTTAAGTTCTGTCTGCGTGTACCACAGACATCGGTCCATCGCCTCACTATCCTGAGTTCCTGTGATCCTGTTTATGTTCATGTTCTGTATCGGCCCTTGAGCCAGGTTTGCTTTATTTCTGTTTTGTTCAATAAAGAACCTGAGACCATGGACGCCTGCCTGCCTTGCCTTGTCCCAAGAGGTCGATCACGAGAGCGGGTTAACCCTCGCGCTTGTGACAGATACCTTTATTTAAGATTTTTGTCCCACATTGCGGGAAATCTGGCTTGGATTTTCCCATGTTACATCCATACATCCATCTAGAAAACATCTACACAGACATTCAAGACTTAAAACAAGACCTACATGTGGAAGCCTACATGTGTTCATTCAAATGTTGGCACAAATGAGTTAACAGGGAAATTCTGTGGATATATCTTTAGATGTGTATTATAGGGCTGTCACATCTAGCCTACAATTACTCATTTGTCCATTCAAAATATGAGTCATTTATCCTCAACCAGGGTCGCAGCAGAAAAACACCCAGGACAGGTCGTCAGTCCATAGCAGGGCAGAAACACTGTGCACACACTTACAACTAAGAGCAATTTAGCATCTTCAATTCATGTATCTGAGAATAAAGCAGAGCATTTGGTGGAAATCCATGCTGACCCAAGGAGAACACAAAACTCCACACAGAAGTGGTGCTCCACCAGCTGCACCACTTGGTGGCCCTATAACTTTTAAAAATCTCTCCTAGGTATAAAAACACTACATGGGGGGGGGGGGAGTGTTTCTATTAAACTATTCTATGAATATGTGAAATATGCATTACCATTATTCAAAAACTAATCACAGCTGATTAATTGTAAATCTCTCTCTCTCTCACGCCCTTTCTCCCTGTCTCTGCTAAAGGGCCTGAGGTCTGTACTACGATGTGGAGAGTGGTCAGGATACTCTGTTCAACAGAGATAAGGGAAGCTGATAAACAATTGTACCACATCATGCGTGCATCAGCGTGAAGAGTTATGTAATACCTGAAGGTGTGGATGAACCATCGCAGTGATGTTGCCATTGGTGTCTCTGGGGTAGTCCACTCTTTCATGCACCCTGAACACCTCTACAGAGCACGCTGGAAACTCCACCCCTTCAAAATGTGCACAAACACACGGCAGGTTAGTGAGGCAGGCAAGGTAAATGCCTACAAAAAGATATGAGGAAAGGCCATGGTGCATTAAATAAGCTGTTTTTCACAGCGACTCAGTATTATGATTTTACACAGCTGGATCTGAAGCTGTGTTTGATGTGTGAACTCTGTGTAATGTTTGTTCAGCTTGGAATTTCTCAGCAGGGTTGGGTTCACTCAAGAACAGTCATGCAGAAAAAAACTGCTCGACCGTACTCACTGTTCCTTCAATAAAAGTTGACTGAAGGTGGGCTTTCAGTTCCGCACTCTTTTATCTCAGTTTCAAAACAGGAACATTTCACAAGAGTTGCTGAAAAGTCTAGGGTTGACTTTTAAGCTCTAATGTAAATATACATTCAGTACATTTTAAGTAGTTCATTGTGTATGAAATGGTGAATAGTCAAATTAAGATGAATGTCACCTTTATTCTTTACATTTTAATTCAGTGGTCCAAAAACGTTATTTAGAGTGGTTTGATGTGAAAGGCTCTAGAAAAAACAACCAATCAGAATCAGTCATTATGTTCACTGAGGTGGTGAGAGGCCTCTAAAAGCTCCATCATAATGAATGGTTCAATTTAATGGTTATGATTATGATACCTGGGACATTGTCATTATTTTTAAAAATTTCATGAAGGCAGAGAGGTACAGTAATCCCCAGCTTTTCGCGGGGGCTACGTTTCAAGAGTATAATGAAAAAACACATTTTTGTGTTTCGGTAAAATAAATACCTAAAAATTCATATTTTTATAGTGTAAACCCTAAATATGCCCCCAGATATGTTCCCAGAAGTGTCTAAGTGCTTAGGCACTTTTCTGGAAAACATCCAGAAAAAATATATTTAATGCCACAAAAAAAGCAAAAAAGGATATTTGCAATTTCCACGCTATTGTTAGGATTTTCACGTAAAACTATGAGTTCGGTAGTCAAAAAAAATCTGTGTGACTGTATCATGACTCCTGATCCACGTGAAACTGGGGGATTACTGCACATGAAAGGCACAATAAGGAAACAATAGCCTCCAGAAGTTTCAGATGGACTATTTTGCTATTATCAATATTACATATAAAACAGAGAAGACCTGTCTAGGTTCACTAGTAGTAGATTATTAGTAGTGGATTACACTAGTATTGGATTACTCACTTATATGCTCTGCCATTAAACCTAAGTATTATAGCATTTACGCTAGTGTCGAGCTGCATGCATCACAGCGGTTTTAGCTATAGGGGAAATGTAAGGGCTGTAAATGTAAGGGCTGGAAATAGAGTCTGTTCACTCACTGCATCTTTTAAGGTTTGTCAAGCATGTACTGAGGGCACCGCTCACCTCTGTGGGTTTCTTTTCATCTCCAAGAAACGACGATGCAAATCACATTTATCAAGACATTTTACTTTGTATAGGCAAAAATATTCTTATGATAGTGATGTGCACTATTATACTGTACATTTTTAGACTATATATGTTAACATTTTATTCTATACTTTACTGTGAGAGAGTTTTGTTTTCTATTTTATTCTATTCTATTGTTTTTCTTGATTTTGCTGCTCTTAACTTTGTACTGTCCACTTTCTGCCATGACCAAGCAAATTTCCCACACATTTTCCCATAAAGGCTGATTTTATCTTATTACGGTTTTAACCTGTAAGTGCTTTGGAAAAACAGTTAGCATGTACTCTGTTCCCCCCTTTAATAACGTGATTACAAAACAGTTGAAACAACTTCAAAATAAAATAACTTACTTAAAACATCCTCTTTTACAAAACGGTTGCTTATGTAAGGTGAGAATTATCATTGTCAGTTGGTGCCATTTCTACTCATACCTATACTTATCCATTTACATTTCATTAATGCAGAGTTTTACATGCATTTAAACAGCGACTGCAGTCTAGAACCCCAAACAGCAGGGTAATTCTGCTGTCGCTGAACACAGTGTCTTCCAGTGAGACGAATACGTTTTTAGAACAGGACAGAACAGGATCCAACAAAGTTGAAACTTCATAGATTTGTCTTTCACTTTGTATCACCAAGTAATAATTTGATCAGGCAAATATGAATAGGACAAAACCTTACACTGCAGTCTCCTTCAATCACCACACTAAAAATAAATTAATGATTAATAACAAGTGATTACTAGTTGAAAGTGTCAAAGTGTCAATCTGGTCATACGTGAAAACACCACTGCACACAGTGTGAACAGCACGAAATACTTCCTCTGCATTTAACCCATTCACTAAGTGAAGCAGGGGGCAGCTACGAACACAGCGCCCGGGGAGCAGAGTGTGGGGATGGTACCATGCTCAGGGTACCTCAGCGGTGCCTAGCGGTCTTGGGAATCGAACCCAGGACTTCCTGATCACAGGGCAAATGCCCTACCCACTAGGCTACCAGCTGCCCCTTGGTAGCTGCCCTAGTTTAAACTGGGCTCGCTCTGAATCTGAGTGTTTCCTGAGTCAATCACCTGAAAACTATGTAAAAAGCTTCAGTTCCACATGCAGATCCATTTACAATGGTTAGCATGGACCTACTCTAGGGACAGATTTTATGAGTTAAAGGGGACAATGGCAGAGCCTCTGAATGCATTGCTGTCAAAACGTTAAGTAAGGCAGGCTTCATTTACATGGCCTTGAATTACAGATTTTGATTATATTGTCAACAGCATCAGCACCATCAAATCCAGCTATCAGTGCCATCCACCCTTTCTCTCAATATTCTCCTGTTGTTGTTCCATCTGTTGTTTTGGCCTCCACACGGTTAACCGTGTGAAAACACGTTGCAGCACTCACAGGAAAGCATTCATCCACAACAACGTGGGCCCTGCACATTACAGCAGTGTTGCAAAACTCAACGCCCTCCTAATGACATGGAAACTATCCAAGTTCCAACAAGTATTCTATTCACCCGACACAGAGGCAGAACTGGACGAGCCTTGGCTTGAGACACATGTTTCCGCTTAAAAAAGAAGACAGACAAAAAGTGTGTGTGAGTGTGTTACATGTGACTGCACGTGGTGGCCTTTCTTTGCAGAGTCCATGTGAGGCCAGGAGAGAAAGGCTGGTCCTCAGAATGGTATAAATGGCTAAAGTTCTTAAGTTCAGATTTGAAAGGAAGCATGCTGACTCAATGTCCTGAAAGCACAGCTGTGATTCTGAAAAATGTCACTCGTTATGGCGGTAGTGACGCAGCTGACCACAGGGTTGACCAGGGGCAAGGCTCTCTGCTCTCTGAAATTATGTAAGGACGCCGAAACGGAAGTCTCTGGAAATTCTTTACCTTATGACTAGCGTATTATCTGGATGCACAGTAGCCTATTAGATCTGTTACGTGATGCGTGAAGTATCTGAATTATGCAACAACTTGGTTCTGCTTGGCTTTAAATACAGCCTGTTTAAACAGAGCACAAATCTCCTCACCGTTTCAGTATTTCTGGTTCCTGAGCCCATTGAGGCTTTAAGCAACCCCCCTAAGGAACCTTCCAGCTGGCTGGGTAATTAGCATTATAATCTCTGGTTAACTTTTATTAGCCTTACCGCTATTAAAGAGCTCGATGAAGTCCAGGGCGTGCTTCAATATCGTCCTCATGGACTCGAAGATATTGCTGCGCAAGACTCCTTGAGGCTGAGGACCCACTTCAAGACCTAAAACACACAGAAAAAAAGCTCAAGTACTCTGTGTTATATAACTCAGTATGAACCGGCTGAATGTTCAGCACTTCCCAGCATGTCTAGCGTCAACATAATATCAAGCTTAGATATGGCAGAACAATTACAAACACTTTTTTTTCATTTGAACATCAATTTTCGGCTCCTGGACTAAATACAGAAAAGTGTTATTCTGCATTTAATTAACATCTTTATTTGATGCCTTTTATCTGGACTCAAAGTCTGTAATAAAGATTAATTGATTTATTGATTTTAAATGAAATACAGCTGCAGGTGATTCTAAAATGATGAGGTTATAAAGGACAAAGTGCTGAAAAAAAACCAATCAACTGATCATTAATAGCAAACATTTATTCTAATTATTTACTTTACAGGGGTTTACATAAGTGATGTGTACATTTTTATATATAGTTCTTTTTTTTTAAGTATCATTATGAAAAGTGATTTTAACAGTTACATACACTACCGGTCAAAAGTTTTAGAACACCCCATGTTTTCTGTTTGTTTGTATTGAAATTCAAGCGGTTCAGTG
>JBBPCW010257297.1:0-13131 GCA_037974425.1 Phenacogrammus interruptus
GAGCTGCGTGTCATCGGCATAACAGTGAAAAGACAGCCCATGTCTGGCGATGACTTGTCCAAGAGGTAATATATAGACAGTAAAAATTATAGGACCAAGAACGGACCCCTGCGGAACGCCACATGTAGCAGTGGACAGCCTGGATGTACCTCTCCCCAGCATAACATGTTCCGTCCTGCCAGACATGTAGGATTGGAACCACTGCAGCGCAGTACTATAACACAACACATGTAGGCTAATGTAGTTTGAAGTGTTTCACAGTAAAATGTAGATATTTAAAAATACAATAAAATACTATAATAAAAAATAATAAAATAACACTTTTGTAGTTTAGCAGTAGTTTAGTTTAGCATGAGTCTGCAGCAGTACGATTACAACTGATCTGTCCTGTTTTTGTATTTTGTTTTAAACTTTATTTTTTATTTGACTTCTATTTTACACTTTGTATTGTTCTGTCTTTGTGTTTGTGCAGTTATAGCACAAGCAATTCCCTCTGGGATCAGTCATGTTTTCTGATTCTGAATAACATACAGCCATACAAATACAATAAAAGCTACAATATTAATAATAATTAATAATGCAATAAATATAAAATTGAAATAAAACACTATAATAATAAAAAATGGCACATTTAATACATTCATTGACAATGCTTTGTTAAAAATGCTGTACAAATGACGACATGGTCTGAACGCTGGTAAAATATCTTAATAAAGACTGTGCTTTTTTTACTTTAGTACATGGTTCGAATTACTGGGGGTACTGTGGGGTACTGTACTCTCCCGATCAAGACCCAGACCCACACCAAAGAGACCAAAAATGCACGTGGGGGGTGGGCCAATTCACATTCAGGTTTAGTACCATTACAAAATGTAACCAAACACTGGGGATGCTGAAGCAGAGCTGAATATGGTACACTGAAGGCAGACTTACATGCATGGTTCTGTGTGCACAGCCCTTGGCATTATTCAAGCCAACAACAAAGTCACACGCTTCTGTGAGCTGTGCAGGTGTAAAAATGCAGAAGTAGTCTAGAAGGTGGGTAATAACACGTTTTATTTACTCACATGTGCTTAAGTGCTGCTTAGCTCTTTCCTCAAAGTCAGCAATAACATCATCAAGATAAGAGTATTTACAAAAACGAGGCAAATCAGCACCTTGGACAGCACAATTCATATAACTTGCTGGCATAAATAATGCTTTCAAGTATAAATAAGTATTAAAAATATGTTCTCAGCTCTATTTCATAGGCCTAGATATGTATATGCCTAACTGCATACATGACTCTGTGGGAGGATCAGCTGAATAATGTCAACTCCGTGTCACCACTGAGAGTCCCTACACACTGCTCCCCGGGCACCCCTTGTTGGCGGCAGCCCCCTGTTTCACTTGGTGAATGGGTTCCAGCGTCTCTAGAGGGTTCAGCAATGAGTCCCAGGCTCACCCCCCAGACGCCATCTACCCAGCCGAGGTAAAGGTCTAATATAAACATTTCTGATATAATTTAAGTGTCTGTATTTTTGTGCACATTTTCAAACAGTCAGGTTTTATAAGACTCAGCTGATATATTTCACTACTATGAACATCCTCCATCACTAGAGGTCTGCAGTAATCATTCAGCTGATTAACACAGAATCAGACTCAGTCTTCCTCCAGTAGAACACAGTGTAGTGCTCCTGGAACTCCAGCATTCCAGCACCCAGCATCATTAAAAAGGAAGATATGCTTCATGCTCTCCAGAATACCTGATATCTGCACACATGCACACTATTTTATGTCCTGTTCCTCTGTGACTGGAAGCAGACCAGGTTCTGTCATCTCTCCCTCTGTGAGAGTGTCCTGTCTGCAGAGTCAGCAGAATTCGCAGGTTTCTGGAAGAACACCTCCAGCCTCAGCAGCAGCACCGGCAAAATACTGTCCAGTAAAGCCAACCCTTCCCAGGAACACCTCAGGCCCCTGCAGGCATAAGAATCAGGGCTGTTTACAGACAGGCTACAGCCTTAAGTGGTACAGTGGACTGTTCTCCGAGACCAGAGCACAGTTTAGTAGAGGTGTAAATGGTAAAATCTGAATTGAAATAAAAAATTGACTAAAAAAAAAAAATATTCCATTTTGACGCAGAAACATTACACAATGTATTCAATTACATGATATACAGCTGAATGTACATTAAAAAGGTTTTTCTCATTCGTGGGACCCCTACGACTGCTCATCTACTAATCCAATCATACGGCTGGGCGATTTGGCCTAAAATCTAAATCTCGATTAATTGAACATTTTAACTCGATTATGATTAATGAACGATTATTTTATTTATTTATTTATTTTTTGCCCTCATTGTTCACTGACAAGTTTTGCACAGTAAATATGCTCACATATTACAAGTGAGAGATTTTTTAATGAAGGGTGCATTACTTGATTTTAAAATAATTGAAGGAAACACACACTATCTACTATCTAAAGTTTTAAAGGAAAAGTAATCAAAATAATCGACCTGGAAAATTTTTATCGAGTATAGGTTCTGAATGTCGATTTCGATTACTTTTCGATTAATCGCCCAGCCCTATCCAATTATTTGAATGTTGAATGAGGAATGGTCAAGCAGGAAGAACCCTAAATCATGCCCTGCTGGGGTCTTGCAGGGCTGGAACTGAATCCAGCTGCTAGATTATTACACTGACTCTAAAACCGAGGTTTCAGTCACCTGTCATCAAGGATCAGAAGTCCGCTCTGCTGCAGCTGTTGAAAATCCTCTGATGCTCCCAGTACTTGATGGAAATTTGCCTCTGGACTGAATGCTGCCCAGTGCTAACCCACAGAAAAACAAATAGAGAAATGCATTTAATCATCCTACAATTCCTCTGCAGTTCTCAAGTTGAACATTATAATAAAATACAATTACCTTTTGGTTTCAGCTTTTTACATTATATGAAAATAGCACCTCTCTTGTATACCATGAGCTTTCACAATGATTGGACTGAGGGAAATGGTCCAAAATTATTTATCAGAAAACTCTAATAACATTAAATAATAAAGAATGGTTTTCTCATTTAATTGCCTCATTGAAAACAGGGCATTTTGTTTAGATACTGACTATTTATACTGTATGTCCAAAAGTAACCAGATAGCTTCTTTTACAGCATATCTTCCAAAATCACAATATTCTGTAGTTTCTCTCCTTTCTGTAGTTTGTCTCTACTCTTGAGAGAAAGCTTTAAACTGTTGTGAGGATTTGACTGCATTTAGCCACTAGAGTGTCCCATTTTATTGACAGGGCTTCTCTAATCTGTATGCATTATTGAACATCTGTGTAAGCAATGGGTGTTCTTTAAAGCAACAGATTTCACTTATTGGAAGGACCACTTAATGACTTTTGGACATACAGTGTATGTTATTGCATAAATGCAGCAGAACAGCTGATTCACTGCGATACCTGGTGAGAGATTCCTTCATTCATGCGTAGTCCCATAACCACCACCTCCTCCAGCCTATAAACACAAGAAAGACCTCAGCTTCGCTCATCAGCACCCTGCACTACCTGTCTATTTGGGATGTAAATCTTCAATTAGTGTGTGTGTGTTTGTGTGTGTGGCATAAGCTGACAATCAGAGCTGTTTAAAGGTGGAGCACAGATATAACAGGGACAGTGGACAGTTCTCTGCTATCTGCATTGCGGACCACAGCACTTTACAGGTTAGTATCAATAAAAATGAATAATGTACTCGTTTCATTGTGATCTTTGTTAGATGGTTTTTCTAGAAGTGTTTGGCCAGTTGAATGAAAAGGCTTTATCTGATAGCAGATAGAGTATATGTGCATATGTGTGTAATGAATAATCCTCACAGGCCAAGATGGCTAAGCTGAATCCGCCTCCGTGTTGCATGTCCATGTTGCTTAACTTCTCTCATCCAAACGTCCGGCTCTAACGTCTGGGTGCGTGCCTCCCTCAGAACCCCTCCGTCTGCGTGAGGGACAAAGCGGCTGTGTGCCCCTGACAGACAAACAATAAAATTGATATATAACTATATAGCTCATCAAAAAAAAAAAACCAAAATAAACTCAAACACAGTAAACTTACCAGGTCCAACACCTATGTACTGCTGTGCCCTCCAGTAGCCGATATTGTGTGTACTAACAGCCCCCTACAAAAAGAACACACACCAATAGCCTGAAAGTTATGAAATGTTATGCTATGATAAAGCAGATGTGTGCACTAGGGTGTCACAATGTCATTATTCATACTGTGTATTTTCAATGTGCATGTTGCATACTGTTATTTTTTTCAATTTGCAAGTTGCAAAGACAACAGTGTGAAATGAGTAGTATGATTTTATGCTAGAAACGTATTAGCCATATACCCACATAAACTAGAATGTTTCTCACATTCTTTCTCTTATTAAAAATCCTGTTCTTCCTCGACCAAATAGCACTTCTAAGAATGTTATAATACAGTGTATCATACTGCATCAAAGTATAGCATGTTAGCTTGTGGCTAACGTGTAAGCATGGGGTTAGCATGTGGCTGTAGGCGTATATGAGGCGCATATTCAGCGATTCCTTACATTATAGAAAATCTTTATATACTGGAAATGTACTGAATTGAGACACCACTGTATCATATCCAGTAGATACATTACATTTGTTTTTTTATTAAACACTTATTTAGCCTCAGCCCTGGTCCCTTATGTAGTTGGTCAGTCTGATATATATAGAACATGTTAAGATGGACACTGAGTGGCAGGCATCATTCAGATGATTCTTGCCAGCATTAATGCTGCGGGATTATACAGGCAAGTGAATTCTGATGGGCTGCACTGACTATTGTTTTCTCCATGTTTTCATTTCAAACAAGTAGGTCGAGTGAATCTCCTTGAGGGCCGCAAACCGTTTTATGGTCAGTGATGCGGGAAGAGTAGTTTCGAATAAATCAAAGAACATTTATATAGTGTAGCGAAAGCCACTTGTGTTGTGTGTATTGTGTGTGTTGTACCCCGCCCTCCATTCTGAAAACTTACGTTTCTGGCGAAGTTTGACACCTCATACTGAAGGAAGCCTGCCTTCTCCAGAATCTTCCGAGCAGACTGGTACATTGTGGCAGTGACATCATCACCAGGCACATGCACTTCACCCAGGTGGACTTGTCTGAAGAGATGAGTGCCCCTCTCCAAGGTCAGCTGGTACAAGGACACATGGTCATCACACACAGACAGAACCTCCTTCAGCTCACTCTGCCAGGAGTCTGCGCTTTGGTCTGGAAGCCCGAACATGACATCCACTGACATGCGTCCGGGGCGAAGGCTCCTGGCCTCTGACAGTGTCTGGAGAGCGTGCTGTGGACTGTGATCCCTCCCCAGCAGCCTCAGGTTGGCATCGCTTAGAGACTATTGAAAAAACAGAGCAGTCTTTAAGTGACTGAACAGCAAGTTGTTGTTGATGACTCTGTACTTGGTGCTGTATTGGATCTTAAACATTCCCATGACTGTGCAGTCTGTTAGCTTTAATTACATGGTATCAAGGGAACTATATACAACTGCGTCACAGCTTTTTAAAGTAGGTTTATTGCCATTTCAACCATATACGGTAACTAGAGATGGCACGATACCACTTTATGTCCGATACTGATATTGTAAATTTGGATATCGGACGACACAAAACCGAAAACAAAAAATAATGCTTTCAAAAAATGTCTGGATTAATTTTGTATACACAAATACAAAAATCATAACTGTGATATAATAAGGGCGAAACACAGCACAGAGAACATGGTGTAGTAAGATGTCCCCTGTGGGGTGTCGTTTGTAAAAACAAACTTAGAGGTGTCTACATTTTTTCATAATTTAGTGCAATTTTCACACAGTTTTCACACAGTTAGAGCTAATTGTGCTAATATATATATAATAATATATATTTTTATGAAATATAAATATAGAAAAAAACGTTTACAAACGTGAGATATGCTAATTGGCCACGGCCCGTGATTACAACTGTTACTTAGCAGGAGGCTGGTCTGCGTGCTGTGATATGCCCTTACCAACATGGAGGGGATCCGGCGTTATACTGTCCACCGTGGACAAAACTAAAGGGACACCCGTGCAAGGCAAACGATATAACACCGGATTGCCGGGAGCTATTGTGGCAAACGAGGGGTCTTTGGAAAGGTCTCATCAAGCCCTATCTATATATGGCCAATTAGCATATCTCACTGTTTGTAAAAGTGCTGGGAGACGTCCACAGCCCAGCGCGATGGGGGGGGGGCTTTATTCCCCTCTAGCCGGCATCTGGATTGTGCATGGTGACCTTAGCTCATGTATAGCTCCTCTAGAAAGTTTGTTCTCATCTACGCTTTCTATAGAGATTATATCATCTCTGAGTGTGCAACTGAATGCCAAAATGAACTGTGTTAACTGTGATGTGTCGGCAAAATCACCTGCATTCCAATGGAAAACCGATTGACTCCTGCTGCCACAAAGTCTCTGAGTCTGGCTTTTCCAGCAGGTGTGGGGTTCACCTCCAGGGTGACCTCAGCTTTGGGAGACAGCTGTGCGTGTTTGGATACTGTCTCCAAAACAGCAGCAATGGTGGAGGGCTGAGCCAGGCTGGGTGTCCCACCACCGAAAAACACAGAGGTGATGCTGGAGGAACAGAATGTTTTATTAACTCATCATTATTTCACACCTGGCTATTCCTTACGTTTTTTTTCTGTCAGATACTGAAAGTTTGTCCATGAAAATGCCAGACTAAATGAATTAAAATATTTTTCAACGCAAAGCGATGGACTTTATTGTGTATGTAGATTTAGCTATTTTAACAAAGTAACCATGGGATAAACTGCTCTACTCATTTAACAAAAGTCAGCAGAATCACACACAGAGAAACCTGGCTGATGTGCAGCAGCGTCTGAGTTTCCTTCTGCAGGCTCTGTGTCATCAGTGCATGGTCCACGGAGCGAGGGATGTACTTGTTGAAGTTGCAGTAGGAGCATCGCTTCAGGCAGTAGGGCCACTTTAAAGAGAAAGAATGTGGGGAGGAGGGTTCAGACGAAATAAAAGCTTATCATAAAACATCACAGTGTATTAAGCACTGTATTTACACAGTATACACAGTGAAGAATCAAACCAAACAACCTTTAAACTAAGGTTTCACTTTTCTGTGCTTGGTGTTTCCTTCAAAACTACTTGACAGATGGCAGATTTTGACCTGTGGTTCAAAGAAGGGCAACTGTGGCAAGAATCACTGTCTGTGTTTAAGCCCTAATGGCAAATGTTATCTTGTTAAATGGACTGTCAAAACAGAGAGAGACAGAGGCACACACACAGAGAGAGAGAGAGAGAGAGAGAGAGAGAGAGAGAGAGAGAGAGAGAGAGACAATAACTCACCAAGGCACAATAAAAGTCAGTAAATCTGTTATATTTGACACTCACGTGCACATAGAGCGAAGCTTCGCGTGCGTAAGATCTGCAGACATGTTTGCGCAGCTCGGACAGTGGGCATTTGCGCTGAAAAAATACTCGCCATGCATAAACCATTTTCACATACTGATAATAAAGGAACTAGCTGTCGGCACCAGTCTATCATCAGAGAATTAGAAAAAAGACCGAACAGCCAGTGCTGCTGCACAGCGGGCGTTTCCTGCACGGAACTATTTAACTGTGACACACAATATTCCCAAGACACGTCTCTAGACACGTGGGTCGCTGAGAGCACATGGACCACACTTCACTGTATTTTAAGCCTCCACGCATCGAAAATAAATCACCGAGTAAAAGTTAGTCTCCCTGAAACCAGTGTGTACTTTTGAGGCTGCACGGTTACAACCGATGAGTTAGGATCTCTAATGTATGGCCCCAAATTTCGTCATTCAGTCTCACCTGGCAGCACCACGAGGGGGACTATTGATTAATCCAGCCCAATTCAAGCGTCACCCTGTCTGCTGTAATCTATTCTGATACAGAGCCAGCTGGATCTAATTATCATGTAACTGCTAGACCCATTAAAAGGACAACTGGGAATGTCTAATATATAATAACAAGCAATAACAGCAACAACAATCATAATAATGATTATCATAATAAACCTAATCCAGCAAAGCAAGGTGAGTTTATTAATATAGCAGATTATAGAGGTCTTTCAAAGTACTCTACAGTAATCATAAACGGATAAAAATAAAAGTAATCATAAATATAGGACAGAAGTAGGATTTAATATTACATATTTGAGGTGAATAATATAAAAGAATACAGTTAAAGGCTCATTACATGTACTTTTGGATACAAATTTAAACGTATGATTCTCAGTGTGAAGTGAAAATACCTTGATTTATACGCTTATGAGGAAAATAAATTATTTTAGTTTCAATTTACATTTAGGTTTGGGTTTAATTCCATTCAGGCTGGGAGGTGACCGTGTTGCTCCACTGTTGCTTCTCTCACATTTCTTCTCATGTCAGCAGCATTTTATGAGAGAACTTTATGCCAGTAGGTGCTGGATGTACTTTTAGAGGGAACGAATTATTATTTAACAGCAATTATTATTGACCACCAGAGGCATAAAGGTCAGAATTAATGTGACGCTGTTATGTGAACACATCCGGGTGGGGTGTACATTTGAAGGGGGGTATGAATGCACCACAAGTTCAATGAGCCCTGAGGGCAGTTTCCATCCAGTATTAAAGCTCACACAGTATCAGCCGGGAGAGAAGACAAACAGAAATGTCAGAATAGAAGTGAGACAAGATCAGTCACAAGCTGATCGAATGCTGAAGGCATTTAGATTTAAAATCTCTTTTACTTTGCAGAGAAGTTGCTAGTCTGGCTAAGATTGGCTGAAGGAGAATACAGGCATGCCGAAGGTGGAAGGTAAGTTAAAACAATGAAATCTCTTCCATTTAAAAAGTGTCTGTTCGTGTAACTGGGCAGGTGAGAGAAGATTGCTCACTATTTTTTTCATCTCCCTATCAGTTCTTCATGTTTTACAGTATTGTGTGCTGTAGCCTGTGTACTATGGGCAAAATATATTACATAAGTAATTATATTATAATGATTCATCATATTATTATTAACTATATATTTAAAAAACGGTGTAGTATTAGATATAGTTATGGTGTTACATAATAAACAGTAATAAAACTAGATACTATTTTATTACATGCATTTTGTATTTTAGGATATCATTATATATTATATTACTTTATATTATATTTTATTATATCATATATTATCCATCCATTACATTATCTATTATATTATATTATATTATATTATATTATATTGTAAAGAATTGTGGAATTAGACCACATTTTGCTTTTCAGTGATGATTATTTAATATTGACCTTTGTTCGTTTGTATCATTGTACTGCACTTCATTTGTAATAACACCACGTCCCTGTGTCCCCCAGTGATTGCTGAGACGGAGCTGAGAATAGTGGTGATCGGTAGCAGTGGCCCATCTCAGTTCCTCCTCACCAACTATGTTCTGGGAAGAGAGGAGTTCTCTAAGGACATGTGCAGCATTGCTGGAAGCAGAAAGAATGTGGGTGAACTCGCAGGGAGGCAGGTGGCAGTGGTCAATGTGCCCAACCTCTACGACAAAGACCTGTCTAAGAGTAAGATGAGGGAGGAGCTGAGAAGAGCAAAATGTCTGTCCTCTCCTGGTCCTCATGCCATCCTTATTGCATTTGACCTAGAGCAAATCTCCCCAAACGACATTGGGACTCCCAAGCTGGTGAGGAAGCACTTTGGAGAGAACATCCTGAACTATGCTTTGGTCCTCCTGGCTTATGATGGACACCTGGGAGACACAGCCCTGGATGAGAGAATCATGAAAACTGACTGGCACCTGCGGGAGCTCATTGAGCAGTGCAGCTGCCGCTACCACATCTTCAGCAAGAACTGGAGGAGCTGCAGGAGAGACAGGGAGCTTCTGCAGAAGATTGAGAGACTGGTAGGAGCCATGGGGGGGCTCTCCTTTACCAGCCCTGCCTACCGGAAGGCGGAGGAGAGTGTGAGGAAAGAGGAGAGGAAGCTAGTGAAGAAAAGAGCTGCAGAGACAGAGAAGGCATGGCGGGAGCTGGAGGAACAGTACCAGGGCGAGGAGCTGCGCTGGCAGATGGAGGCCTACAACGCCAGTGTGGGGGCTGAGATCAAGGCCAAGGCCGAGCTGGACAACAGCTGGCTCAGGACTACACTGGCCATCGGCTTTGGGCTGGGCTTTGCCGCCGGGGCCACTATGGGAATGGTAGTGGGCTCGGTGGAGGGACTGGCTGGTATGGCAGTGGGTGGAGCTGTCGGAGGGGCAGTGGGCGGGGCTGCAGGGGGTGCTGTCCAATCAGCCATCGAACACCTAGATGAAAGAGTGGGACCCCACACCAGCAACTTCAACTCAGCTTTCATGAACAGGTTCTTTCGAGCACAGCGGGTCTGAGTTCTTCCTATTGAAGTCATTTTTTTTCTTACTATGATGCCCATGTTCAAGAACACTGGTGGATATTTGACTGTACCGTGAGGCTAACAGACCTTTACACGTGAAAGTAATGAACTAATGTCTTTATTGTTCATTTATACCAGTAATTAAAAACAAAATGAAAAAAACAAGCTCTTTGCACTATGAGATGCCGTACTAGTGTCTTATTATGAATAGTGTAAGGCAGTTACACTGAAATAATAAAACGTATTGTGAAGCATATTGTTGCTGTCTGAACAAAATCTTGCATCTCCACCACGGTCCTGGAGACCCCTTGCCCTGCATATCTGAGTGTCTTCCTGCTCTAACATGCCCACTTCTACCCAGCAAAGGTAATTTATTTAACTGATTAGTTGGGGGGTCCCAAGACCACACTTTGGGCCCTTTGATATATTCTTGTTTCTTGTTTGTGTGAATTTTATCTGTTATAGAGAGCTTTGATATAGATGATACATCATCATGCCTCCTGTTTATCCCCCTGAATAGTCAGCATGTGTGGCAGTTGCAAAGAGGACAGTGTGGTTGCCAGAAGGCTGTGGGTTCAGATCCTAGTTAGGAAGGCTGAGGTTCCTTTGTGTTGATGTGTTCTCTGTGTGAGTTTCCACTGGGTACTTTCAATTCCTTCCACAGTCCAAGGACATGCACAACAACTGAATTAGAGATGCCAAGTTGCCCCTGGGTGTCTGCTCTGCACTGGACTGGCGACTTTTCCTGGGTGTTTCTCCACCTTTTGACTGATGGATTAGGCCTGACGCATCCCTGGTTCAGATAAACAGTTCACATAATGGATGAATTGTCGACAGCAAGTAATTTCACAGTTAACAATCAATTTTGGTAAGAAAAATAATAATCACATTAATTAATATTGTTGGATGCAACCCAGCATATTAAAAACAACAACAGCAACAATAATAATGATGCCTGGGGTGGGGATGATGCCTTAGTCAAGGGTACCTCAGTTGTGTCACTATCAGTCCCGGGATAAAAATAATAACAACAACAATGACAACAGTAATAATAACAACAACAACAACAACAACAACAACTATAATTATAATAATAGTAAGAAAGGAATGATGAAAAAAATAAAGAAGTTAAATGAAAGGGGCTAGCATAAATTATATTCAGACATTAGATTAGATCATTTAAAACTGTATAAACTTTATCAGTTACGGCAATAATGGCAAGGGCTCATCCAGGGAGAAGTGCATCTGTTAACCCCCGCAGCCGTGATTTACCCCAATGACTGCAGGCAAGCAGGCAGGCATTCATAGCTGTGGTTTCTTTATTAAAGTAAAACATAAAATGAAAACAGGCCTGGCTCGAGAGCCGATGCTTTTTCAAACAGAAACGTGATTCTACATGAGGCGTCTAAACGAGGCGATGAACCGATGCATAGGTCCATCTAAACTGAACATAAATACACACAGACTCAGACAGAAAACCAATCACTGAACATAATCACTTTAACAGAACACAAAACACCTGAAAACGAGAGACACGACACAAACCATACATGAACATCAAAATAAAAGTCCTCTAAACAAACCAAACCCAGTGAACCATAACGGCCACTGGCCGAGCCGTGACAGCATCCAGTCAGAAGACAGACACCTGCAGCCGTCGAAGAACATTTGACGCACAAGCACAGTGTCTGTGTTTGCGATTAAAGCAAAGTGTCACTTTTATGTATTTCTGGATTACATAAAAGGGAATATTTTGAATAATACTTTATTATTGAATAATACTTGATTTTTATTTACTATTTCTTTATTTATTATGCAAAGGCGAGGCTAGAAGCCCTCATGTTCTCATGTTAACTTTTAGGGACGGATGTTTTCTACACAAACTGAAAGCAAAAAGCTCCCAGCTGTCCAACGAGTCAGACGACTGATCCGTGGCTGCAACAAAGGTAGGGTTTTAGTACCAGAACTTGACCCAAGTTCGTTTTTCCGGAAGTAGATTATCCAATATTCTGTTGGATCTGGCAGCGGATCATGAAAAAAAACCACCCGAATAATGAATTACACGAGATTTGCTGGATCATTTGTAATGTCAGTTTATGAATCAACCGTACAGTAATATTCTATGTAATTCA
Source organism: Phenacogrammus interruptus (assembly GCA_037974425.1). Lineage (NCBI taxonomy): Eukaryota > Metazoa > Chordata > Actinopteri > Characiformes > Alestidae > Phenacogrammus > Phenacogrammus interruptus. The sequence continues at coordinate 12,557 of JBBPCW010257297.1, forward strand.
TGATTCTGGAACTCTGTTCTATATCTGTCTGCTCAGTTAAGTAAACTATATGAAAATAGCATAGGAATATAAAAAGAACAAGCCATTACATTTGTATATAGCGTAAGACATTACTGTATATTGACTTTGCTGTTTATTTCCAAATAACATGTAGTCGTACAGTAATATCTCATGAAGTTCATGTTTTAGGTGGTCTTTTTGCATACAGTGGAGTCAGACTCAGCATAGTGTTGGACCCAAGGGTCACTAAATGATTTCCATCAGGTCTAGTCAGTAATGTTTATTGCCACAGAGGTAGTTACAATAAAACGTGATCTAAATAGGTTTAATACAGCTGCATTGGCAGGAATTCAAAATGATGATAACGAATTAATTAATAGTGCCCTTTTATTAATAGTCTATTAATAGTGCCCTTTTAATTATGACTTGACATACCAACTTACGTTTGAAGCCCAGAGGTCAATTTTTAACATTTTGCAATATTTATGCAGGTAGAATTGCACACACACACACACACACACACACACACACACACACACATACACACACACACACACACACACACACACACACAC
>JBBPCW010257345.1:0-13125 GCA_037974425.1 Phenacogrammus interruptus
ACACACACACACACACACACACACACACACACACACACACACACACACACACACACACACACACACACACTGGTATTCCCAAGGCAGTGGGTATGGTAGGAGTGGACTCATTAGCTGTTTTTCCAGATCATTCTTTCACACCCTGTCTGCAGAGTCAATATCTCAGTCTCAGATTCATTAATCCTCAGAATTCTGGAGTTATTAGTGTTTTTTTGCTCTGCTTGCGTGAACGAGTGTGATCAACTACATGTATAGTTACTTATACAATTGATTACATGAGCAATGTACATGTTGCATAGACAGTTCTAAGTCTGCACTTTTCTCTATACAAAAAAAAAATGTCCCAACAACAGAGACCAAAAAGGGCAAGAAAATTCCAAGAAATGACCACATATTTGAAATATAGTTTTAATTATTGGACATTTTGGCCATTTTTGGTGGTGTTTTTTACTTTTTAGATTGAGAAAAATTGTCAAAACAGAGACCAAAAATATTCAAAAATTACCAACAAAAAAATTACCAAAAACAACCAAATATTAAAAGTGGTTTTAATTTCTGCAAAAAAAGACAAGCTATAGAATTCAAATCAGAATAAAAAAACATCTCCTCTTCAGCTCACAAACACAATTGTGGTATGGACCTAAATGAGCTGCGAGTCAGAAGTAATGAAAATTGAATTACAGTGGGCTTTTATTGCCACTCTTAAAAAGAAGGGTTTGGGGCAATGCCATGGAAGAACCATTCTTGCTTCCCTGAAAAATATGTTAGAGGTGTGGTTTCAATTGTTTCTTTTTTTTGCAGAAATATACACTGAAGAGACCCCAAGGGACCTCCAGATTGTGGCCCTATCCCTGCATATAATGTGCTGGGTTAGAACAAAAATGTGGAATGTGTAGTGGGAGGCCTGGGGACTGGTTTAAGAACTACTGGTTTTATTAAAACATCCAAGGTACTGGTACCCTTATTTTTGAGACTAGCCCATACATGTTGGATTGAATGTTTGTTTTCATGTTTCATTGCTGATTGATTCTAGACAGAACCCAGAATGTTCTGCTCTATTTTTTTTTTTGTTCCTTTGACTTGTTCTTTTTCTAGACGTCCTAAAAACAACTACAGACAGAATGTCCAGCACAGCTGCTAAAACAGAGACGCCCTTAAAAAAGATGGTCTTAAAGGGTTCTTTAGAAAAAGCATGTTTGCTTATATAGCAGGATACCTAAAGATTCATTTGAGGGCTCTGTGAAGGTTGAAATGGTTCTTCTCCGTTATGGAGAAACAGTTCATGATTCTTTAGAGAACCTTTGCATGAAACAGAAAGGATCCCATTCCCAAAAATTTCACAGAGCATAAAACCTTTTATAAGCACTGTATAGAACACACTTATGATAACCATCGTTCATAACTGGTTGAAGCAGATGTTTTTGAAGAAGAAAATCACTACACTGTCCTCAAGAGTTCGAGTCCCTTGCCCTGAGGTCTTTACTGTACACATACAGAATTCCTGACTATCTGTGGATGGGACAGCACCACTTTCACATCAAAGAGTTTTACCAGTGAATATTCAATCAGTCAAGGTGCAATACAGGTCTGCATCCACACACAAGCACCTAAACAAAAGGCACTTTTCCTCAGGCATACAGGAGCCATGTTTTGCCTAGACCATACTGCTATTTTTCAGTGTATCTCAGCCAGGTTACGGTCTTCTTAAAAACAATCATATCCCCACAGTTTATGATCGTTTAATCGTCCCAAAACCATGCTCCTGGGGACTAACCAGCAAAAAGGTTTCTGTCAGAGCTGCTTTTGTTATTGTGGGTTTTTTTATAATCTTGTTTGAGTTTTTTTCCCTCATCATTCCTTAGCTGTGTGATTAAAATAACCCAGCTAACTTGCAATGTCCTGGTACACGTTTGCGTTTCTCACAGTTTTGAAACTCCCAAAATTTATCTTTGACCCAAATAGACAGTAACACAGTAAAAACACTGTAAAAAACAATGGCCTCTGTTGTCATGACCAGATTTTGACCAACCAAAATACAGTGATACAGTCAGCTCAGTACCGGGTACCAGGCCCTTTATTTGTAATGGAAACATTTTTGTTTGTAGCATGGAACTGTTCCTTGAAGCAGTGGGAAAATACCAAAACTCTCTCATTTTTTTGTGTCCCAATACCCAGTGCTGTCTAATGAGGGAGACAAAAATGATCTGGGATCAGGTTGGGTTTCGGTTTGGGTTTTGCTGGGCTCATGTCAGAAATGCCTGTCCTTCACTCTGATCCGGGATATGGTTGTGTCTGTCGTTCGCTCTGACATGAGCACAGCGGCCGAAGACCTAAGCAAAACCCAACCTGTTCCTACATCAGCAGGCGAGAAAAAGCAGCTTCTACTAAAGTCACAACTCTTCTGTCCCCTTGATCTCATTCAAGGCTTCCTGCCAACATCACTTCTAGATGATTCAAGTTGATGTTAACACGTTGTCAAGCTCACGATCACGGAGCAATCTAATCTTAGCTTTCTGAGGATCCGGCTGTTGGCACATTTGCTCCATTATTGTCTTTCGCCTCTCTCCTGCCCACACACACACAGAGCGGAGGTAAATGACAGGCCTATTTTGGCACGGCTCCTGCTTATGGACGCTATTAGCATAGAATGTTCATTCTCTGATTATTTGCATAGAATACACATCCTCTGATGCCAACTTTCCTCGACAGCGCTATTTGTGTCCCTTTTCACATTGAAGCACATGCTGCGACACGGAGGCTTAATTACTTATTTGCGCGTCCCCCCGGCCCCGTTATTGACGGCGCGAAGACCAAGCACACTTTTCATTTGAGTGAAATTAAAAAAAGCCAATGTGACACAGAGGCAACAGACGCCTTTTTTTTTTTCTTTCTCTCTGCCAGTTTTTGCTTCTTTCCTCTGATAGAAACGACTTCGGACATCCAGGAGACGTTCGGGCGGCCAGCGTTTCTGTCAGACCGTGTGAACTCGAGCGACAGAGCAGGCCTGTCACTTCACACAGCTGCTGAAATATTTGGAAAAAAAGAAATCATCAAAAAAACATGTGCACACTGCTCTCCTTCCAAAGCAAATGATTTTTCACGCAGTTGCTTTGTTATATAAGAAAATCTGATTAAAAAAAAAAAAGAAATAACTGCACTGCTTCGAATCAAACACCTCGGGAGCATTTTCCCTTCTCTCTTCCTGCCAAGCACCTGTTACTGATTTCTGGATGTGCACATTAGAGTCTCTTCTGATATTTCTATTTTCACGTCCAAACTAAAGCATTTCAACACCGTCCAGTCTGAGCGTCTGAGCTCTTGAAATTAATGATACATGATAGAGACAATAAACCATAAACAATCAGGCTATACTGTGCCCAGAGACAACTGGAGATTTCAGTTTGGGCCATACATGTCAGAACATGGTCTAAAAAGCAAGAAAAGCAATGATGTTCACCTCAGCCGGCATCTCTTTTTGAACTCTAGAGGTATGTTAGGGCTGATGAAGGTGCACAGTAACAACCACCCCAGACCAACTCCGGACAGTTTTACAGTGACTCCTTCTGTAGAAAGTCCTGAAACCCACCTACATTATGATTCAATATATCACTGATGTTTCTAGAACGGGCTAAAACCTGCTGATGCTACCACTCTACAGTCAATGATGTATCTAGAACTGACTCAAACCTGTATATGCTTCAGCTTTGACAAATCTAGAACTTCAAAAAGGTAGAGTGATATTTTTCCTCATAAAATTGGTCTCATCCACTGTAAGTCAGAACATGACTGGCTTAATTTGAAAATGGGAAAAGGCCTCCAGTCCAGCTCCTGGGGGACTGACCAATGCTTGGCTGCATCCACCTACATACCACATAGAAAAACAGACTATGACTGAACAATTTTCCAGTGGGCATTTCCAGATTTTAATCCTTTGGTTCCCAACCAAAACTTCAGAATGAAATGAGAGTATTTAAAAGTGACACTTCATTTGGGTGGTCAACAGTAAATATTCAGCTTTTTCAACCTAATATCTCCGAATGTTATTGAATCTTACATTGAAAGGAAAAGATTCTATTAAATCTAACCCTAAACAAGTGACATAATTTTAACATCCCAAACGTCAGCAGAACTTTTCTGAAAAAGTTCCCGACTGAGATTAAAATGCTAGAAGGAGATTGCAATATAATTTGTAACATATTAAAACACTATTTCTGATACAAATTATCATGCAGTTTCCATCAACAAACAAAAGATGGTTAACGAACTAAAAACATACTTTTAATGCTAAGGCAATGATGTCCACATATGCTGAGACTGTGTAACTGAATGGAAACGAATGGTTTTATTAAGTTGAACTCATAAATATCATTAAATATTAGACATTAGATGAGGAAAAAGGGAACACTATGCCTCTAACGATGGCCAGGTGGATTACAGCCAACTAAGTGCTCATCAACACAGCATCTGCTGGGTATTAATAACCTTCCAGCATAAGAGGAAGTGTCATATGGGACACTTCTCTCCATACATACCTTGTAATTATCTTCAAAATGACAGTCTCCGTATGTTGCTTTGACCGCATGCTGGGATGGCCAAAAGTATTTGGACAGAGTGTTGTTTTCCTCCTTTCGAATGACAATAATTAGGGGTGGGGGGTGGGGGGTGCATCAGCTGTAAGTCAGAATCTGTATCAGAATCTAAAAAACTTTACTGGTCCCAGAAGATAACTACATATGCTATGACTGCACAGTCATACAGAGACAAAAAGACATAAGCAAAACATAAGCAAACTCTTCAGAAATAGTCAGAAAATGATCTGTACTAACTACAATATATACAGAAAAGGCTGTGGTCAGAAAGAGAGGTGAATCTAGATACTATAGATAAGTAAACACAAGTAATGCTGAATAGTTTCGTTTAACACAAATAGTAGTTGAGTTGTTCTCTATACCAAGCCTGTTATTGTAATATAAAGACATAAAGACATATAGACATATAGCACCTGATAATACTACTATACATAATAATCAATTGCACATGATAATAAAGATATTGCACATAATGATCATGAGTTAGTAGACAATAAGAAATTTAACCTCTAGGTAGCTGCAGGCTACTGAACAGATTGTTGTGTGAGTGTGTGACATTTATTTGGATCTTACAAACGAGCCTGAAATTTTCTTTCTAGGACAACCCAGTGTCCTAGAAAGACCCAAACCGGTGTCTTATATTTTAACTGTAATAAAAATTACCTTTGAATCTTTGGTGAAATGCTGTGATCTTTTAACTTTGAAAAAAAGGAAACAATCTGGGGTTCCAAACACACTCATTATGCTGATGTATCTCAAGAACGCCCTCTGAGGACAACCCGCGTGCCCCACAGTGCAAACCCCCACCTCCTGGGAGAAATAAATGGGCAACCTTGGACCAGAACAAGGCAATTTAAAGGGACATGATCATTTTCTTGAGAATCCTAATGCTCTTACGGTCAGGAAACATGACAATTATACCAGAAAAAATTGTCCCAGACTGTCCTAGATTCTGTTTTATCCTCACACCTGCTTCTCTATGAAGCTGTTTACAGCATGTTCCAGCCATCTGTGTCAGTCTGATTTCACAAAACTCATTTTCGTGTTTGCACTTGCAGAAAATGATTGAACTTCTGTGGGGAAAAATTTCTGCCAAACACAATTAAAATGTAAAGTTTCTAAAGAGTTCTGTGCTTATATTTTTGGTTCTCACAAAAAACCCTTAATGTGTATAAAAACGTTACATAATGTGGAGATTCTTGTGTTGAAAATATTCTTTAAGGACCCAAAAGTGGCTCTTCAATGGCATCGCTTCACTCTTTCAGCTTGCTGTTGTAAAAACAAGTTGTAACAAACTTTACAGGACAAGAAAAAACATTTTCAACTATGTTGTGAGCTAAATGGATGATATTTTATTTCTAAACATTTTGTGCAGCTCGTTTGATCCTGAAAGGTTCCCATACTATGGGTCTGCATTGATGGTAGCGATAGGGCCGGTACTGACTGTTTCAGGAATGTGTTAGAATACAATTTCATCTCAGCATGTGAACCGCATGCTCAATAGGATTTGGGTCGGATGATTGACTTGGCCAGTCAAAAACATTCCCCTTTTTGGCCCTGAAACCCTCCTCTGATGCCAGGCAAGACTAAGTTTTGGTCGCTATTGAGCTTGGGTGGTTTTAGAAGCAGATTCATACAGATAAGCAGCACATTAGCTCAATGACTTTTTCATTTCCACACTAACAAAATATGGTAAGACTTGGGAAAATCATCAATAACTATAAAACCCCATTTCTGTTAACCAACTACAAGCTATATTAACATTAGTCTCAGCCTCAGACGTCACACCCACGGAACATTGGCTAAATATCTGATGCATATGGTCAGTCTGAAGGTCTGGCTACGAGAGACTATATTAACATTAATAAAGGGTTATTTTGACTAATACCTGTTGTCATAGCACTGGCTTAGGTAAAGCCATAAATTGGAGAAAGGCAACCAGATCCTTTTTGGAGTTGGAGTTGTCATAAACTGTTCACCTACATATTGGACGTATTGTTGATGTCATCTATTTTAGTCATGGACACATTTGAATCTAGCAAATGAATGCATTATTCCAGAAACATTATTTCCAAGTACATGTAATAGTAAGCCTGTGCCCGTTGGTCCCAGGATAGGCTCTGGGTCCCCGTGACCCTAGTAAGGATTAAGCGGCTACAGAAAATGAGTGAATTAATGAATGTCGCCTTTTATTTGAATTAGATTTTATATTGTTCTCGTCTTTGTCCATTGCCACTACCTCCACCATGTATTGCAGATTAAGTGCTATGGTTTTGATCCAAAGACCCAATTTTCTTTCCCCTATATCATCTATAAACATCCTAAATTTCTTAGCTCTATTGATCTGGTGTTTTAGCAAGTCCTCATCAGTAGTCTAACACAGCGGCTGCCAAATGACTCGCTTTTCCTGAGCCTGTTAATGATGCATCCAAAACAGTTGCTGTCAGAAAAGCCTTGATTGCTTCAGCTCACTATGTTTTGGTGTGCTTTACTCGCAGAGACACAAAATGAATCCAATTGTTGCTATACTGCCTGAGAAGTCATTTGTGAGTGTATTGGACTGAAAGAAGGATTGAGGCGGTCAGTAGTGTGACCCAAATAAGGGCACTGATCACAGAGAGGAAACTGCCTGTCTCGCTTTGTTTGCCTTTTACGGGTTAAACTGCTCGCTTGGATTTATAAGTCACCTAAACTCTAGAAAACTACAATCAGATGCCACTTTCAACCTAAGTGTTCCGAATATATGCCATCTCTATGTGGTTCATTCATCTAACCACAGAGAAATTCACTAGATGCTTCTGGTTCCTCCACTGGAACTGTGTTCTCTGGTCAGACAAGGAAATCACTAAATGTATCCACACAGGGAAGTATGGTGGAGGACCAAAGATGTTTTTCCTACAAAAGCCCTGATAATCCTGTAAGGATACATGGTGTGAAGATTGTGACTGTAAACCTCACCACCAATACGCTGGTTGGTTGAGGCTTCCAGCAGCAAAATAATCCAAAACACATGTCCAGCCTATGACATGTCTATGACCTGGTTATGTCAATACTAAAACATATCAGCACTGCTATAACTTTTTATTTGACACTTTCTGAAACAGCCAGCTGACTTGGAAGCTGGATGGCTGGATCTTCCAGCAGGAAAATTATTTTAAACATAGATCCAAATCCACACAAAATGCTCCAGTCAAGCTTCTGATGTAGCCATTCCAGACCCTTGGTCTAAATCTAATTTAAAAATTAGGAGTGAGCAAATGATAGGAGGCCAAATGAGAAGATCCTGGAGGATCTGGAAACATTGTGTTTCAATGAGTGCTTTGAGTAGCACTTTAAGACCAAACCACATGTTCCTCCTTGTGTTAGGAAAGGCTCATTTATTAGAAAAGTGTGTAATTAGGTCGACGCACTGGCTCAAAGCAGGTGGTGTGTTCAGCTCTGGATTCCAGTACAGATCCTCCTGCCTAAAGGCCAATTAAAAGTCGACCTCTGTGAACTAATTATGCAATATGAGCACGGAAGAAGATAAGATATGGGGTGGTGATGAATCTGAAGAGAAAGGGTGTGTGTGTGTATGTGTGTATGTGTGTGTGTGTGTGTGGGAGGACACCTGCTGATCCCGTCTTAGACCAAAATGTAACTTTGGAAAACAATTCATAAAGTTTTACTCCCTGCTTAAATAACACTGACATAACCATGTCATAACCACGTCATGGAGAATGTCATTAGCTGCCATGACAGGTTCTGTCCATTATTTTGACAGTATCCTGTTACCATAGTGACATGACACTGTTTAATCAAATGACATACACGACAGATATTGTAACAAGTTATACGTTCCAGATGTATTTATTTCACCATTTTTGAACACTGCATCATTACCCTATGGTCATACTCTACTTACCTGTTTAATTATTCATGTTTAGTATATTCTAAATACATTGAGAGAAATGAAAACCAGAGAATGTGCACACATACTTGGCATTACATTACATATCACAGCTTATGACATCATATGTCAATGGCCTGGTGTAGGTCAGTGTTATGTAGGGTTTTACCAAAATGCCTATTTTTTCCTTTTTTTAGAAAACATCTGCGTGGTGTGATCATGACGTGATCATTTTATGATGCACAGACCAGTAAAACAGTTTAAAATGACCTGTAATGATCCCTTATGACAGCATATGACTCATCTATGACCTGGTTATGTCAGTGCCATATAGGGTTTTACCAAAAATTGAATATCACTGTTTTTTAAACCACATATCATTTTTTGAAACCATCTGCTTTACCTTGTGTGGTTGTTTAATGATACACATGCCAATAGAAATGGTCTAAAAGCACTAAAAACATCTTAATTCGTAAATATGCATTGCTGTTTAGTCTTCTATAGCGGATCCAACAGTACACCAATGAACAGAACAAGGCAAACACACACACAGTAAACTGCGTTTCAGGCTTCACATTGCTGTCATATTTCTCCATCTATAGCCGATTCACTCGGCAAGTTCACACAGGTTTCCTCTGTCTGCAAGAGCCACAATCATAACTCGCAAAGCACATTACATAATTAATCATCTCCAAGGAAGGAACATGGTGAAGCAGGCCCGAACATGAGTCCTGTTTTTTTGTTTTGTTTTGTCCGCACACGTCTATGAAGCCAAACAAACCAGCAGCCACCGTTTCCATCTGACGGTAGCGCACATCAAAATAAACACGGTGTGTTACCAGTGGGCATTCCGCTCTGGAGAGGATGGCTTTTAAGTGGGGCTCGGCGAGAGGACGAGCAGGACTCAGGCGCCTCGCAAATAAAGGAAATAACCTTTACGTTATCTAAATGGGAGTGGAATAAGTGCAGAATAGGAACGAGCGCCGAGTGCCGCTTTTTACAAACGAGTGACAAACGGTTACTTCGAACTGACAGCAAAGCCGTAACAATGGGACCCCAGTCAATAGCATTTTGGCCGGCTTACAAAGAGACTCTCCAGAATAAAATATTGAAAGGGAAGCGGACAAAAAGCTTTCAGACTTTATCTAACATTACACCGGCCACCCCAGTCCAGCCACAATGCAGTCGGGATTTCAGAGCATCTTAAACAGCAAACAACAGCTAAAACATAATATACCTGTTTATCTTCATGATACCATCTGAAGGCTACGGTATGCAAATGAGCTGTCTGACCAATTACAGACATATGGAAGGAGATGGAGTTCTCTCTTACCTTAGGACTTGCTCCAAAACAGCCCCAAAACAGCTTCTCTTAGAAAAGCTTTCTTTGTCTCACTTTTATGAATCTCACTATTAAAACACCAAATGAATCCAGTTGTTGCAATTCTTCCTAAAAAGTCATTTGTGAGCATACTGAACTGAGAGATGGAGGCAGTCAGTGGTGTGACCCAAATAAGAGCATCGACCACAGAGAGGAAACCGCACTCACTCGCCTGTCTCGCTTTGTTTGCCTTTTTACTACTTAAGTTGTTCACTTTGATTTATAAGTTCTGTTCAGATCCCTGGGATGCAACACACAAACACACAAACACACACACACACACACACACACACACACACACACACACACACACACACACACACACACACACACACACTATCAGTTCCATAATTATTTGTTATCTGAAGTCTACAACATGCAAATGAGCTGTCTGGCCAATTAAAGGCTTGGATTATATGCTTATGGGAGGAAATGGGGTTCTTTCTTTGTTGCCTTAGGATGCTTACCTGCTATTTACAGTGGCGAATAAGTGATTAATGAAATGGCCATCAGGGCCAACCTCAGTAGGTCCAAATGCCCAGATGTAATGAATCAAGGTGCATGGTTCACACACAATTGCACATACCTTAGGGTTTTTTTTATTTCATATAATGCAGGCCAATCTTTAACCATGTCAGTGTAGTTGTATAAAAGTGTAGTTTATACAGCAGCATTGAGAGAACTCCCATATACTCTGTATTTTGGAACTTTTTATGCACAGATTAATCAGAAATCAGAAATGTAAAACATATTTCAACTGTAAATTTGCCAGAGTCCCACACAGCCTGTTATCATTAACAATATTAACTTTATTATTTATATTATTTATAATTATATAGCACAGATTTGAACTGTGTTTTGAATCAATTCGTCAGACTTTTCAGGCCCTCATCCTATAATGACCCACCCCTTGTTGTAACCTTAGCGCTTTCAATTGAATTACTCATAAATGACTGCAAAAACACAAAGTATACTGTGGTACCACCCATAATGTCAAGCACCCCTCAGCATGTTACTCTATTCTGCATTCCTTATGAAATACAAGATTTAACTGGACATTTTGTTAAGTGTATTTAAGTGTAGGTCTTTGAATTTAATTGAATACTTTGTAATTGTACACAGTACCACAAGATTCAAAGTGCAACACTGTACATATAGTGCAAAAGCTATGTACAGCCTCTCTGTCTGTGCAGTTAGTGGGCAAGTTGTATTACAATCATATTATACTACCTTATATATATCAGTTCAGTATTCAGCCGCTCACATCAATACCAGAACACATTCTCTCCATCTTATTACTCCCGTTTTGCAGCAGTTCCAATGGCTCCTGGTTAAATTTCGTGTTGAATTTAAAATTATTCTGTTAACCGTCAAGACCATTCAGGGCCATCTTACCACTAAGGGGAGCAGAGCCACTACCATCCGACCTTAGAAACATCAATTCATTATCACACTTTAAATCCACAATCAAAACCCATCTATTCAAGCATGCTTTCTCTCTCTGATTCTTCTGCAATGTCTAAATGGTGTAAATTTAATATGCTTTTTTAATTTTGTCTGTAATTATTCTACAGTGTCCTGTGTGCAAGAAAGGCACTTATACATGATGTATTACTATTATTATATATTACATATATTATATACAATATACACAATATACATTGTGACATATTATACTATATACATTACAAATTATTCAGCATAAACTATGTATGGTTTCTCTTGTCATAGAAATGTGAAGGTTTGCCTATAAATTATTAAGCAAAAACCAAGACAAGCCACACTTTGTAGAAGTGTATACTGCAATTACAGTATCATTGGGATATGGGATTATATGGGAAAGTGTGTGATTACACCCTTGAGCTGGATTAATTACTTTAAACCAATGCAAAATTAGGATAATAGTTTAATAAAGTAAAGAAATGGAGCTTTCTTTACTGTTTTAAAAATCATGCTCAACATCTGACGACTTTGACTCACCGTACAGTGTGTGTATTGATATTTGTGTTATTATTGAACAGAACGAGAATTGATTTCATGTTGCTGATGTGAATTAGCACATAACCTCCAGAAGACCTCTCTGCTTAGGTTCTCCATGGTGTTAAGTGCTGGGTTCAATGGCTGCTATTTCCTGCATGGCGACCACTATCGATCCTGACGGTATCATGGCTGTTGCCGTTGCATTAGACTTTCATGATCATTGACTCTTCTGTTCCAGAAAAGAATTTGCATCCAACTTCCTCTTCTCATGTTGCCTCGAGTGCTAGACCGCCTCCGTTATAGAATCCCGCATATCATTTTTACCTCATAAAAATCTATGTTATTGGAGAGCACAAGCAGCAGGTTGTTTCAATAGCAGTATAAACTGTGATAAGCAATAGGGCTGCTACTAAGAAATATTTATTTGAATTATTAAACTATAAATAATTAATTAGTTAATTAGCTGATCACTCTGCCTTCCAGATTCATATGTTTAACACACAAACACTTATGCTTCCTCTGATCCATATGACTGTATGAACCAAATGGATGTTACAGAGCATCATAGGGGCTTTTAAAATGGAAAAAAGAAGCCATGTCGCCCCCTACACTTCCTCAGGTGTATCACAATCTGTCAGAATGATGTTGTAGGTCATATGAACAATACAAGGGCTTTTTAAATGTAACTATAGAAGCCCCCTGTGCTATCTGTAGTATACTACAATCTCTCAGAATGACTGTATGGATAAGGACATTATTGATCATTCTAGAGGGCATTTAAAATTAAACTCTAGAAGTCATTTCACCCCCTAAGTGACCTGTGTACTAAAGTTTGTAAGAATTACATTGTGTATCATGTAAGCACTGTAGAGCATTGTGTTTTTAATTAGTCAACTTCTTTGCGTAACTGACACTGTGGACGACTAATTGATTTTGTCTGTTAGCTCTTTTAGACCATTTTCATATGCGTCACATAAAACAGAGCATAAAGACACACATTCAGTTCTTTTCCTTCCACCCTCCCAAGTGTTCACTCTCAACCCAGCTGTTCCTCCCATCCTTCCTCTCGTTCTTCGCCCTCCTCCACCCATCTCTCCTTTCCCACACTCTGTCAGTCTCTGAGGGTTTATCAGTGCCACCCTGCCTCTCCTGAGACCAGCTGAATGCCAACCTTCACCCCAGCTTTCTTACAGCAAATTTATCATGCATCAGTGCCACACACACACACACACACACACACACACACACACACACACACACACACACACACACACACACACACACAC